>CM069133.1:35309576-35579576 GCA_035221665.1 Okamejei kenojei
AAAATATGAAAGGGACCGGGGGACACACAATTTCTTGGCGGCCGCACTTGCATGCGCACACACGCACACGCGCACATGCAAGGCTTTGGTGGCTTCTGTGTGCCCTGTGAACGGTAATTTCATCTCAATCCAGCGCTAAATGCAGCTCAACTCTGCCTGGCTTGCCGGGTTAACCTACAGCCCTGCCTGGACTGATGGAATACCAGTCCGGAGCAGTGGAGCTAGAGCTGCTCCTCCGCACTGGCTGTAAACCTGGGCCATATTTCCCGCAGGTCCAGGCAGGGCTGTAGGTTGACCTGGCGGGACAGGCAGAGTTGAGCTGGGTTTAGTGCTGCTTGTCTGCGCTGGCTGTGGGCCTGGGGGCACCGTGCCCATCTGACGCCTGGCGTCTCTGGCCACCTCTGGGCGTGGGGGGTGGGGGGGCACTCGGGTGGGGACAGAAATGGTCCAGTGGAGGTTCGGCAGCGATTGCCGGAGACCCGGGATCGATCCTGGCTGCGGATGAGGCACAGGTCTGTGTCCAAGGCTGCCATTGTGACCCCATGGCCTGGGTAACTCTCCCTCCTCCAATCATCGCACTCAATCAAAATGTCCCGCCCTCATTGCCTGCTGACTGACATCTCTCTCTCAATCGGCTCCCTCGATCAGCAGTCCCATCCCTAGTCTCGCGGAAAGCGGAGATTTCACCGAGTTTTAAAATCCGGATTACAAACAATTGGGGGGGGCGTCGTCCCCCACCTCTCAAAACAGAGGGGGGACACACGTCCCCCCTGCCCCCCCCGGGATTTCCGCCACTGGTTTTGTGCAGATAAACTGCAGACAGTTCAGCCATGATTGAAAGGCGGAGGAAAATTGAATGAGCTGATTCACCTCCTGTGACTTATGCGCTTATGCTAGTTTACAAAAAAAAAGACATAGAGTGCTGGAGTATCTCTGCGGGTCAGACAGTCTGAAGAAGGGTCCTGACCCGAAACGTCGCATGTCCTTGTTCTCCACAGACGCTGCCTGACCCGCTGAGTTTCTCCAGCACTTTGTTCCTTTTTTTCTGTGCAGAGAAAGTGCATTTCCCTCTCTGCAGTCAGTCAGGTAGCGGCTGCGTGTCGAGGAGGCATGAGTCATCCATTAGCCCTCTCGTCCGAAGGCCAGTTATGTTGCTTCAGCTCCCACCCACATCCCCGCGACCGAGCTCACGCTGCAGGCTCTCTACAAGCTGGACTGCACCATTTAAACTGTAATTGCATGCAAATCTGTCTCTCTGCAAATAAAATATTGCAAGCGTTGGCTGCAAATACAACTGCGCAATGTTTGTGTGGTTTGCAGCCAAAGTGGTGCATTAAATAGTGAACTCTCTTCATCCCCCCCTCTCCCCTTCCGCGCACACTAGAGTACAGCAGTGTGTGAGGGAAATGTCCCTTAAAGGCACAGTCCCCACAGTCGTCACGCACGCCCTGGGCGGTGAGGTGTTGGGCGGCTACAGTGATGCAATTAGTAGAGCTCTCACAGCACCAGCGACTCGGGTTCGATCCTGGCCAAGATGCCCCATCTAAGCTCATCCCATTTTACTGCATGTGCCCATATCCCTCTAAACCTTTCCCATCCATGTACCTGTCCAAATGTCTTTTAAATGTTGTTATATCCCTGACTCAACTACCTCCTCTGGCAGCTTGTTCCATATAGCCACCACCCTCAGGTTCCTGTTAAATCTTTCCCCTCTCACCTTACATCTGGTTCTCGATTCCCCTACCCTGGGTAAAAGGTACCCTATCTATACTCCTCACAATTCTATACGCCTCTGAGATCACCCCTCAGCCTCCTGCACCCCAAGGAATACAGTCCTAGCCTGCCCAGTGCAAAATAAGGCCAATGGAACTAACTCAATTAGATTGACACGAAATGCTGGAGTAACTCAGCGGGACAGGCAGCATCTCTGGAGAGAAGGAATGGGTGACGTTTCGGGTCGAGAACCTTCTACAGACTGAAGAACCTTCTTCTGACTGAAGACGGTGGCGCAGCGGTAGAGTTGCTGCCTTACAGCGAATGCAGCGCCGGAAACCCGGGTTCAATCCCGACTACGGGTGCCGTCTGTACGGAATTTGTGCGTTCTCCCCGTGACCTGCGTGGGTTTTCTCTGAGATCTTCGGTTTCCTCCCACACTCCAAAGACGTACAGGTTTGTGAGTTAATTGGCTTGGTAAATGTCAAAATTATCCCTAGTGGGTAGTGTTAATATGATCGCAGATCGCTGCGGACTCGATGGGCCGAAGGGCCTGTTTCCATGCTGTATCTCTAAACTAAACTAAACTAAACCTTCTTCAGACAGAACCTTCTTCAGTCTGAAGAAGGGTCTCGATCCGAAACATCACCTATTCCTTCTCTCCAGAGATGCTGCCTGTACCGCTGAGTTACTCCAGCATTTTGTGTCCACCTTTGATTTAAACCAGCATCTGCAACTCTTTCCTGCACACTAACTCAATTAGGTGTCTTGGTCAACAAGAATCCGTCAGACCAAATGGCCTGTTTCTGTGCTGTATGAACTCTGGAACCATATATCGCTCTCTGAACGCTGTCTCCTGTTTCTCTCTGTCCCCATCTCTCTCTCTCTCTCTCTCTCTCTCTTCCCATCTCCCGCTCTCTCTCCCACTCTTCCCCACCCACCTGTCTATCCTTCACCTTTTTCTTGTTCTCTTTCCCCTCTTCTGCTTTCTCTCACTTCCCTTTTCTCGCCCTGCCCCCTCTCCATCAACCTATCTCTCCGTTTTATCTCCTTCTGTCTTTCTTTCTAACTCTACTACATATCTGTCTTTCTCTCTCTACCTCTCTTTCTCTCCCTCTCTCCCTCTCACTATCTTTGTCCTTCTCACATCCTCACAGTCCCCTCCTGTGTCTCCACCACATCTATCATCTCTCTCTAATTCGCTTTCTCTCTCTCTCTCACCATCCCACGCTGTCTCTATCCCATCTCTCTGTCTTTCTCTCTGTGTACCTATCTCTCTACTCTCTCGTTCCCTCTTTCTCTCTCGTTCCCACTCTCTACCCCATCTCTTTGTCTTTCTCCCTCTCTTATTCTCTCTCCCTCTTTCTCTCTCCATGTCCCTCTCTCTCATAGGTTTAAGGCGAGGGGGGAAAGATTTAATAGGAATCTGAGGGGTGATGATTTCACACAGAGGGTGGCGGGTGTATGGAACAAGCTGCCAGAAGAGGTAGTTGAGGCAGGCACTATCGCAACATTTAAGAAACATTTGGACAGGTATGGATGGGATAAGTTTAGAGGAATAGAGGTCCAGCGGAGGCAGGTGGGACCAGTGTAGATGGGACATGTTGGTCGGTGAGAGCAAGTTGGGCCGAAGGGTCTGTTCCACACTGTATGATCTAGCACACTCTCTTCCTCCCCTCCCTCTCTCTCTCTACCTTTCCCTTCTTCTCTCTCTCTCTCTCCCACTCTGTCTGAACCACTTTTTTTTTTCATTTCCAAGGACTTTATTTAACAATTGTATATTACAGTGTACCAAAAGTACATAAACGCTCAATGGTTACAATGCATCAAGCAGGCATTATAGTGCAATGCTGCAATATGTATCTACAATGCTCTCCACCCCCCTCGGCGACCAGCGTTGACGGAAGGCCTCCAGAGTCCCCGTGGACACTGCGTGTTCCCCCTCCAGGGACGGACATCGGCCCGAAAGAGGGGCAGGCAGCCGACTCTGGTGTGACCATCGACCGCCCGCTGCCTGGACCCGCATATGGCCTTCTTCGCCAGGCCCAGGTGCAAACGGACAGGGAGATCACACCTTCTCGATCGGCTCTCCCCACTCCCTGCCTAGTGTCCAAACACCAGGATCGTGGGACTGAAATGCAACCAGATCTTGAGGGGCAGCCCCTTCAGATATTGGTACAGGGGCAGCAACCTCACACACTCCATGTACACGAGGAACACGGTTACAGCCGGCTGGCGAGTCCGTGAACCGACTCAAAAGTTTATTACAGGCCACAGCTCTGTGCAACACTCTCCACCCCAGGTCCCCAATGTAAAGCGGGAGGAGGACTCCCTTGTAGAGAGACCTCCACTGGGGACCGCCCCCGCCGTCAGGTGGTAACACGGAGTGTCCGGACGGAAGACGAAGGCGAGGAGGTGTAGAGTGTGCAGGAGCATCCCGTGTAGTACACGTCACTCAGCGTCACGGATCTGTCTCAACCCCATTTCTCCCTGTCACTCTCTCTCTCTCTCTCTCTCTCTCTCTCGTCTCGTGATCTTCCGGCCACAGTGACTGAGCAATTCCTGTTTTTATTTCCGTCACAAACCGGCCTGGCTTGGCAGTTGATCTATGTTCCTTGAAGGTCACGTGTGTCCAAGCCCTGAAACACCCTCCAGAGCCACACACAGGGGCCTCGGCAGCGGAGCGCAGGGGGCCTTTAGAAAACCCCGCCGTCCCTTCTGGAGGTGGGGGCTACAAAACACAGGGCTTGGAAGCATTGCAACCCAAGCAACAGACCCGATCAAAGATTTGTGCCGTTGGACTTTCCACTGAGGACGGCCTCAAGAATTACTGGTGACCTTGTAAAGGAGAAGTTGTGGTTTTCGAACCTTGTCTGGTCTTCCGATCGTCAAAAAGATGTTACAGCACTGGGGGCTTGCAACAATTAGACCATCACTTCTGTAACTCTTTGCAGAACAGTGGTGCATCTGGTAGAGCTGTTGCCTCACAGCGCCAGAGACCCGGGTTTGATCCTGACCTCGGTTGCTGTGTGTGTGTGTGTGTGTGTGTGTGTGTGTGTGTGTGTGTGTGTGTGTGTGTGTGTGTGTGTGTGTGTGTGTGTGTGTGTGTGTGTGTGTGTGTGTGTGTGTGTGTGTGGGGGGGGGGGGTTGCGTGTTCTCCCTGTGACTGTGTGGGCTTCCTCCATCACCTCAAAGACCTGCGGGTTCCATGGTTATTTGGCTTCTGTAAATTGCCTGTAGTGTGCACGGAGTGGATGAGAAAGTGGGATAACATAGCACTATCCCACGTAAGAACAGGTCGACACGGACTCGGTGGGCTGAAGGGCTTGTTTCCGCACTATATCTCAAAACTAAACTAATCAATAAGGAAAATTAATTGTTCACGCTGGTGGGTTTAGGTTTAATATTGTCACGTACATAAGTACAGTGAAAAGCTTTATTTTACTCCATCCATCTGTCAATCAACTCCTCCCCCCCACCTGTTCCCACCTATCACTTGCCAGGCTTTATCCTGCCCCCACCGCTCTTCCAGCTTTTTCCCCACCGCCCCCCCTACAATCAGTCCCCGACCCGAAACGTCACCTGTCCATGTTCTCCAGAGATGCTGCCTGACCCGCTGAGTTACTCCAGCACTCTGTGAAACGTCAGCTATCCATGTTCTCCAGAGATGCTGCTTGACCCGCTGAGTTACTACAGCACTCAGTGTTCCTTCACTAAAGCTTCTTATTTCAGTAAACCTCAGTCCAAAGCCTTGGGTGTGGTGCCCAGACGGGACACAATGGTCCATTTGTGGCCAAACCAGCAAACGTGCACTGTGAGTTCCTTCCTCTTGTACTCTGTGCCTTATGGCTAGGATCCTGTCTGCTTCTTAATCCACTTTCTCCGATGCCTTCCACTGACCCGCGCACGTACACCGCCAGCTATCTTCGCATTTATAGTCATGGACTCATACACACTGGCCAACCTGAGGAGTACCTTCGGCAACAGTCTGGTTCCACCAAGATGCAGCACAGAATGCCACATGAGATTATTTTTCCCTGTGGCTGTCTAACTGTACAACTCCTCCCATTTCTGTCGCGGGGTAGACTGACTCCCCTCCCCTTCACCCCCCTACCCAATCTTTGCACATCCCCAATCCTTTCCACTCGTCACTTTAATGTCATGTTTCATGATAAACAGAGTACAGAGAAGGTTCACCAGAATGATTCCTGGGATGGCAGGACTTTCATATGAAGAAAGACTGGATAGACTCGGCTTGTACTCGCTAGAAGTTAGAAGATTGTGGGGGGATCTTATAGAAACTTACAAAATTCTTAAGGGGTTGGACAGGCTAGATGCAGGAAGATTGTTCCCGATGTTGGGAAGTCCAGAACAAGGGGTCACAGTTTAAGGAGGAGGGGGAAGTCTTTTAGGACTGAGATGAGAAAATCATTTTTCACACAGAGAGTGGTGAGTCTGTGGAATTCTCTGCCACAGAAGGTAGTTGAGGCCAGTTCATTGGCTATATTTAAGAGGGAGTTAGATGTGGCCCTTGTGGCTAAGGGGATCAGGGGGATATGGAGAAAAGGCAGGTAAAGGATACTGAATTGGATGATCAGTCATGATCATATTGAATGGCGGTGCAGGCTCGAAGGGCCGAATGGCCTACTCCTGCACTATTTTCTATGTTTTTATGTCTTGTGTTTTATGACTGAATGCTGGTTCCCTCCTGGGAAAAATAAGGTTCTATCATATAATATCCGATACAGTGTGGAAACATGCCCAATTGTCCTATCTACACGTCACACCGGCTTGCATTTGGCCCATATCCCTCGAAACCTATCTTATCCATGAACCTGTCGAAATGTTTCTTAAACGTTCCTTTCTGTACACCCACCACCCTTTGTTTAAAAAAAATAACCCCCTTAGTTCCTTTTACCCCTTCACCTTAAATCTATGTCTTCTGATTCTCAATTCCTCTAGGCTAAAGACTGTGCATTTACCCAATCTATTCCTCTCATGATTTGCACACAATCCATAAGATCAGCCCACATCCTCCTGCACTCCAAGGTAAAGAGTCCTAGCTGGCTCAACCTCTCCCCATAGCTCAGGCCCTCGAGTCCTGGCAACATCGTCGTAAATCTTTTCTGCACCCTGTACCCACAAACTATGTACCTGTACTCCTAGATCCCTCTGCTCCACAACACTCCCCAGAGCCCCTACCGTCTTCTGTGTAGATTCTGCCCATGTTATCGCTTCCAAAATGCAACACCTCACATTTCTCTATGCTAAATTCCATCAACTATTCCTCACCCCCACCTGCCCAACCGATCAAGATCCTGCTGCAATTTTTGACCACCTCCTTCACAATTTACAAAACCACCGACTTTTGTGTCATCTGCAAACCTGCTAATCCTGCCCTGTATGTTCTCATCCAAATCATTGATGTAGATGACAAACAGTAAAGGTCCCTGCACCGAACCCTGAGGCACACCACTAGTCACAGGCCTCCAGTCCGAGAAGCTACCTTCCACCACCACCCTCTGCTTCCTTCCATGAAGCCAATTTTCTATCCATTCATCTCTCTCCTTGAATCCCAGGGGTTCTAACCTTCCAGAGCAGCCTACCATGCGGAATAATGTTGAATGTCTTACTGGTCCATGTATACAACATCTACAGCTCTGCCATCATCAACCTTTTTGGTCACACCTTCAAAAAACTCAATCAGATTTGTGAGATTCGACATCCCACATGCAAAACCATGCTGACTATCCCTAATCAGCCCTTGTTTGTCTAAATGCATGTATATACTATCCCTCAGAACATTCTCTAGTAACTTCCAACCACAGATATTAAACTCACGGTAGTTCCCAGCCCTTTCCCTTTTTTGAACAGAGGCACAACATTTGCCTCCTTCCAGTCTTCCGGCACCTCTCCTGTATTTAAGGACGACTCATATATCTCCGTGAGGGCTCCTGCCATTTCCTCTCTAGTTTCCCACAGGCCCGGGAGATTTGTCTATCTTCATACATATTAGGACCTTTAGAACATCTGCGACCATAATACAGACTGCTCACAAGACACTTCCAGTGACTACCCCAAGTTCCTCAGTCCCCCTGCCTTTCTCCTTGGTAAAAACAGAGGAGAAATACTCCTTGAGTATTGAGTATGTCTTGCCCATCTCCTGTGGCACCACACAGAGTTGACTGCTTTGATTCCTGATGATCCCTGGTTACCCTATTTCCATTCATGTACTCATAAAATCTCTTGGGATTATACTTAACACAATCCGCCAGAGCTATCTCCTGTCCCCTTTTTTACCTTTCTGATTTATTTTTTTAGCTTACTCCTTAGTTCCCCAAACTCCTCCAGGGATACACTCGATCCCAGCTGCCCACACCTGTCCCATGCCTCCTTATTACTCTTGACCAAAACCTCAATTTCTCTCGTCATCCAGGCTTCTTTACATTTGCCTGCCTTGCCCTTCACTCTAACAGAGACACGCATCTCCCAAACTCTTGTCACTTTAAAAAATATCAGCATTGACAAGTACAAGTAGATTTTCAGTGGTACGTATATGGAACAAGCTGCTCCATGAAGTATTTGAGGCGGATATAATAACTAGACTTAAAAGACATTTGGACAGGTTTGTGGATAAGAAATGTTTAGAGGGATATGGGCCAAATGCAGGCAAATGGGGCTAGTTTAGAAGGGGCATGTTGGATGAGTTAGGCCGAAGGGGCTGTTGCTATGACATCAGGTGGTGCAAAAGGGAAAAAAAAGAGTGTAGAAGGGGCGAAAGGGGGATTAACAAGAACTAGTGTGAACGGGTGATTGATAGTTAGTGCGGACTCAATGGGCCGAAGGGCCTGATTCCATGCTGTATAACTAAACTAACGAAATGTGTAGGAAGGAACTGCAGATGCTGGTTTACACCGAAGATAGACACAAAATGCTGGAGTAACTCAGCGGGGACAGACTAGAGAAAAAGAATAGGTCGGAGAGGGGAGCAAAACTTCTTCAAAGGAGGCATAACTTGAGGAGAGTTTGCTGTGAAGCAGACAAAATGTGTACAGATGAAGAACGGTCTGAAGAAGAATCTCGACCCAAAATGTCACCTATTCCTTTTCTCCAGAGATGGTGCCTGACCCGCTGAGTTACTCCTGCATTTTGTGTCTATCTTTACCTATACCTATCTTCCAGTGTGCTGTGTCACTGAAGTGTTCCCTTTTGGTTGACTGTTATATAAGTGCACCCCTGATCCTCTCCATAGAGCAAGGTAATTCTCCCTGGTGTTCTGCTCACGTTTATACCACAGCAATATTGCAAGGACAATTATTTTGGTCATTGTTGCATTGCTGTTTAGAACGTAGAACAGTACAGCACAGGAACAGGTCCTTCAGCCAACTATGTCCGTGCCGAACCTGATGCCAAGTTAAATTAATCTCCTCCGTCTGTATATCCATGTCCAAAAACCTCTTAAACTCCACTATCATATCTGCTTCCACAACCACCCCTGGCAGTGCGTTCCAGGCACCCACCACTCTCTGTGTAAAAAAGTTGCCCCACACGTGATCCATATTCCACCATTCTCTGCATATCCGCGTGCCTATGTAAAAGCCTCCGAAACACCATGATCATATCTGCCTCCACCACCGCCCCCTGCAGTATTCGCCACCCTCTGTGTAAACAGAAATTGCTGCTAACATCTCCTTTAAACTTGCCCCTCTAATATTAAACCTGTGCCCTCTGGTCTTTGACATTTCCACCCTGAGAAAAAGACTCAACCCTTTCTATGCCTTTCATAATTTACTTACATTTTTTACACACTATGTCTATATAATTTTATATAGGGCAGCTTAGTGGCGCACCAGGGTGGCACAGTGATGCAGTGGTAGAATTACAAGGCCAGAGACCTGAGTTCGATCCTGACTACGGGTGCTGTCTGTACAAAGGTCCCTGTGACCATGAGCATGGGTTTTCTCCGGGTGCTCCGGTTTCCTCCCACACTTCAAAGACACCGGTTTTTAGGTTAATTGGTTTGGTAAAAGTGTAAATCGTCCCAAGAGTGTAGGATAGTGCTAGTGTATGGGATGATCTAGATTAATACAGGTGTCAGAGGTTATGGGGAGAAGGCAGGAGAATTCTTAAGGAGTTGGACAGGCTAGATGCAGGAAGATTGTTCCCGATGTTGGGGAAGTCCAGGACAAGGGGTCACAGTTTAAGGATAAGGGGGAAGTCTTTTAGGACTGAGATGAGAAAATCGTTTTTCACACAGAGTGGTGAATCTGTGGAATTCTCTGCCACAGAAGGTAGTTGAGGCCAGTTTGTTGGCCATATTTAAGAGGGAGTTGGATGTGGCCCTTGTGGCTGAAGGGATCAGGGGGTATGGAGAGAAGGCAGGTACAGGATACTGAGTTGGATGATCAGCCATGATCATATTGAATGGCGGTGCAGGCTCAAAGGGCTGAATGGCCTGCTCCTGCACCTAATTTCTATGTTTCTATGTTTCTATGAATGGGGTTAGTAAGGAGAGATAGATCAGCTAGGATTGAATGGCAGAGTGGACTTGATGGACCAAATGGCCTAATTCTAGTCCTATCACTTATGACCTTATGACCTTACGATCACTGATCTGTGCAGTCTTGGTGGGCCGAAGAGCCTCTTTCCATGCTGTATCTCTAAAGACTAAATCTTACATAATTTTCCATACAATTGTACAAACAAGAATACCATTCAAATCTACTAAAAATGTCTCTTTCACACACAAATGCACAAATACACAAGAGGATTAAGCAGAATATTAAATAATTAAACTTCTACTGTTTTTAATTATGGGGTAACACACTTTTAAACACAGTGCTTCAGTCAGCCTAATTATGATGACTGTGCTGTACAGAACAGGTTACCAATGGGTAGCAATGGGTCTACAACATGTAACACAAATAGAATGTGCAGCGAAAAAGGATTCAAACTGCAAACATGGCCAACAAACAAAATCAGAGGTGACAATATCCAAAAGAGGGGGAAAATAATCAATCGACATTTACGGGCGGCACGGTGACGCAGCGGTAGAGTTGCTGACTCACAGCGCCAGAGACCCGGGTTCAATCCCAACTACAGGTGTCATCTGAGCAGAGTTTGTTCGTTCTCCCTGTGACCGTGTGGGTTTTCTTCAGGTGCTCTGGTTTAATCCCACACTCCAAAGTCGTTCACTTTTGCAACTGGCTTCTGTAAATTGTCTCTCGTGTGTAGGATAGAACTAGTGTATGGGTTGTCGGTGCGAACTGGGTGGACCGAAGGGCCTGTTTCCACCCTGTATCACTAAACTGGTACATCAAATATCACTGTACCTTAATTGGTACACGTGACTAAAAGAACTTTCAACCTTTGAACTAAACTAGAGAATTTGGTCAACATTCAGCAAATATTATGATGCAAAGAGCAAATGTTATGAAGTCATGGAGCAGAGAACATAGAACTGTACACCACATGAATGGGCCATTTAACCTACAATATCCACCCTGAGAATTGTGGATGTAGCCCAGTCTATCACACAGAGCAGATTCATCACTATTGACTGCATCTACACTTCACGCTGCCTCGGGAAAGCAGCCAACATAATCATGGACTTTTCCCACTGCGGTCATTCCTTCTTCTCCCCACTCGCGTTGGGCAGAAGATACGGAAGTTTGAAAGCACGCACCACCGGACTCGGAAAAGATTCTGAAATGGCACTATATTTAATTACTTGTAATTGGAGAATTAACAAAGGGCCCCGACCCGAAACGTCACCTATCCACATTATCCAGAGATGCTGCCTGACCCGCTGAGTTACTCCGGAACTCTGTGAAACGTCACCTATCCATGTTCTCCACAGATGCTGCCTGACCCGCTGAGTTACTCCAGCACTCTGTGAAACGTCACCTATCCATGTTCTCCACAGATGCTGCCTGACCCGCTGAGTTACTCCAACACTCTGTGAAACGTCACCTATCCACATTATCCATAGATGCTGCCTGATCCGCTGAGTTACTCCAGCACTCTGTGAAACGTCACCTATCCATGTTCTCCACAGATGCTGCCTGACCCTCTGAGTTACTCCAGCACTCTGTGAAACGTCACCTATCCATGTTCTCCATAGATGCTGCCTGACCGCTGAGTTACTCCGGAAACTCTGTGGAACGTCACCTATCCATGTTCTCCATAGATGCTGCCTGACCCTCTGAGTTACTCCAACACTCTGTGAAACGTCACCTATCCATGTTCTCCACAGATGCTGCCTGACCCGCATTAGTTACTCCAGCACATTGTATCTTTCTTTGGTATGCATCTGCAGTTCCTAGTGATTACGTGCAAAGTTCAAAGTGTTGTAAGCTACTCAAGCAGAATAGGTAGTCACACCAACTGGTGATTCCAAACCACTTGAATGTACAAATAGTGGAATATCTAAGTTTTATTGTACACTGACTGTAATTCAAACTGATACGTCTGAACTTCTTCTTCTTGCGTATGGCGTGCACAGCCTAAAGTTGTAGGACAACTTGTTCTATTTGATCTTACTTGATTGTGCACGCCAGGTTGATTGCATTCGTCGAAACAGGGCGGACCACGGGAAGGTTGCAATCTCCCACCCCAATACCTCTGGACGATCTATATAAATACAAAATGCTGGAGTATCTCAGTGGGACATGCAGCATCTCTGGAGAGAAGGAATGAGTGACGTTTTGTGTCAAGACCCTTCTTCAGACTTCTCGATCCAAAACGTCACCATTACTTCTCTCCAGAGATGCCGCCTGGCCCGCTGAGTTACTCCAGCATTTTGTGTTGATCTTCGGTGTAAACCAGCATCTGCAGTTCCTTCCGAAAGTACTTAAAGACAAGCTGCTTCTGCCATTATGATTTTGTGATCGAACCACTGGGGCAGCCATGACTCACCGCTGCTAATTGTAGCAGGAGGATGGAGAATTATTTAGACGGCAGCAGACATTCTGAAAATACCGGTGGACAGAAATAAACCGTACATGGTAAATTTGTGGAGTATTGGGGTAGAATTACACAACATGGATCATGTTTGTTTAACTTGACATCATGTTCGGCATGGATCTTGCGGCCTAAAAAGAATGTTCTTTTACTTTAGTAAAGTACTTTAAATAAGTACTTTACTTTAGAGATACAGCGTGGAAACAGGTCCTTCAGCCCACTGATACCGTGCCAACCAGCGATCACCTTGTACACTCGCACTCCCTTAATTCAGTATCTGTACACTGTGAACGACTCGACTGTAGTCATGTATAGTCCATCCGCTGAATGGAAAGCACGCAACGAAAGCTATTCACTGTACCTCAGTGTATGTGACAATAAACTGAACTAACTATCCTACATACTAGGGACAATTTACAACAGAAGCCAATGAACCGACAAACCTGAACGTCTTTGGAGTGTGGGAGGAAACCGGAGCTCCCAGAGAAAACCCACGCAGTCATGGTGAGAACGTACAAACTCCGTACAGACAGCGGAGGACATTTATTAAGGACATTTGTTTGTATTGTATTATGGTGGTGGGTTCTGTTTTTTTTATTCTATTGTAATATTATTATTTTTTAATAAATGAAAAAAAGGGGCAATAGCCACAAAGTGCAGTTGGACTAATTTGGATTGTTTTCTCTGGAATGCTGGAGGTTGAGGGGAGAACTAATAGAAGTATATACATTTATGAGAGGTATAGATATGGTCGATAGTCTGATCCTTTTTCCAAAGGTGGACGGGTCAAAGATATTAGGGCACGGCCTTAAGGTGATAGGAGCAAAGATTAAAGAAGATGTGCGGGAAAAGTTTTTTTTTGACAGAAAGTTGAGGGTCCTGGAACGTGCAGTCAGGGGTGGGGGTGGAGGCAGATACGATAGTGGTGTTTAAGGGGCTTTTAGATGGGGACATGGATATGCAGGGAATGGAAGGATATGGATCATGTTCAAGGAGGGAAGTTCATACAAAGGAGGGAAGTTCATACAAAGTGCTGGAGTAACTCAGCGGGTCAGGCAGCATCTCTGGAGAACATGGATAGGTGACGTTTCACAGAGTGCTGGAGTAACTCAGCGGGGCAGGCAGCATCTCTGGAGAACATGGATAGGTGACGTTTCACAGAGTGCTGGAGTAACAACAGCGGGGCAGGCAGCATCTCTGGAGAACATGGATAGGTGACGTTTCACAGAGTGCTGGAGTAACTCAGTTGGTCAGGCGGCATCTCTGGAGAACATGGATAGGTGACGTTTCACAGAGTGCTGGAGTAACTCAGTTGGTCAGGCGGCATCTCTGGAGAACATGGATAGGTGATGTTTCACAGAGTGCTGGAGTAACTCAGCGGGGCAGGCAGCATCTCTGGAGAACATGGATAGGTGACGTTTCGGGTCGGGACTCTGAACAAGACTCAGCTGAGATCAGGTTAACTCGCCATCATGTTTGGCACAGTCATCGTGGGCAGAAGGGCCTTTTCCTGTGCTGTACTGTTCTACATTTACAATTAAATCAACAATTATCATATTAAGCAGCAGGGAAGGTTTCTACCTCTTCATTCTCAGTCTACACCAGTGTTTATGATCTACGCACGATTCCTCCCACCCCCTCCGCCTCTCACTGTATCTGTCTATTATTTAATTAGTCCGACTTGCCCACTTATCATACTCATTGCTCTGTTAAATTAAAAAAAACCTGGGCAATTATTTATCCAGTTTAATTTTGAAAGTAGACACAAAATGCTGGAGTAAGGAAGGAATGGGTGACATTTCGTGTCAAGATCCTTCTTCAGACGTAAGAATGGTCTCGATCCGAAACGTCACCCATTCCTTCTATCCAGAGATGCTGCCTGTCCCGCTGAGTTACTCCAGCATTGTGTGTCTATCTTCGGTGTAAAGGTCATAAGATCATAAGTGATAGGAGCATAATTAAGCCATTCAGTCCATCAAGTCTACTCGGCCATTCAATCATGGCTGATCTATCTCTCCCTCCTAACCCCATTAGACAATAGACAATAGATGCAGGAGTAGGCCATTTTGCCCTTCGAGCCAGCACTGCCATTCAATGTGATCATTGCTGATCATCCCCAATCAGTACCCCGTTCCTGCCTTCTCCCCATATCCCCTGACTCCGCTATACTTAAGAGCCCTTTCTAACTCTCTCTTGAAAGCATCCAGAGAACCTGCCTCCACCACCTTCTGAGGCAGAGAATTCCACAGACTCACCACTCTCTGTGAGAAACTTTTCCTCGTCTCTGTTCTAAATGGCTTACTCCTTATTCTTAAACTGTGGCCCCTGGTTCTGGACTATCCTAACATCGGGAACATGTTTCCTGCCTCTAGCGTGTCCAAGCCCTTAACAATCTTATATGTTTCAATGAGATCCCCTCTCATCCTTCTAAACTCCAGAGTGTATAAACCCAGCTGCTCTATTCTTCAGCATATGACATGTCCCGCCAGAGGAATTAACCTTGTAAACTTACGCTGCACTCCCTCAATAGCAAGAATGTCCTTCCTCAAATTAGGGGACCAAAACTGCACACAATACTCTGGTGTGGTCTCACTAGGGCTCTGTACAACTGCAGAAGGACCTCTTTGCTCCTATATTCGATTCCTCTTGTTATAAAGGCCAACATGCCATTCGCTTTCTTCACTGCCTGCTGTACCTGCATGCTTACTTTCATAGACTGATGTACATGGACCCCCAGATCCCGTTGTATTTCCCCTTTTCTCAACTTGACGTCCTTTAGTTAGTAATCTGCCTTCCTGTTTTTGCTACCAAAGTGGTTCTCCTGCCTTCTCACACCCGTACTAATCAAGAATCTATCTATCTCTGCCTTAAATATATGCAGTGACTTGGCCTCCACAGCCTTCTGTGGCAAAGAATTCCACAGATTCACCACCCTCTGGCTAAAGAAGGTAAACCTGCATCTGCATTTCCTTCCTTCACGTTAAATTTGAACGTTATTGTTGAATATGTTTCCATTGCCTGGTCAGGCGGTGCGTTTCAGATCAGAACTTCTCGTCTCACAGAGAATGTTCTCCTGGGCATCCCTGCTGAGAGCTGATGGGTGTGAATAAAACTCTATTCCTCAGGCACACATTCGCAGATGGATATCAAGTGCGACTGGAGGACCATCCACAGTGATAGACGCTCTTTGGTTTGCTCTGTTGGCCTCCCAGCAGAGCGAGATGTACATCAGGGAATAATGGTCGACAGACACAAAGTGCTGGAGAAACTCAACGGGTCGCGCATCACTCATGGAGAAAATGGGTGAGTGACGTTTCGGCTCAGGAATCCGAAGAAGGGTCCCGACCTGAAAGATCACCCATCCTTTTTCTCCAGAGCAGTTACTGCTTAACCCGCTGAGTTCCTGCACCACTTTGTGACTATCTTCGGTATATACCAACATCTGCAGTTCCTCTCTACACAATAATAGACGACAGCTTAGTTTATTGTCACGTGCACCGAGGTACGGTGAAACGATATTTTGCTACGTGCTATCCAGTCAGCGGAAAGACTATACGTGATTACAACCAAGCCATCAACAGTACGGAGATACAGGATAAATGGAATAACGTATAGTGCAATATAAAGTCCAGTAGAGTCCCATTAAAGATAGTCCGAGGATCTCCAATGAGGTAGATGGGAGGTTAGGACCGCTCATTGGTTGGCGATAGGGTGGTTCAGTTGCCTGATAAAAATTGGTGAGAAATTGTCTCTGAATCTGGAGGTGTGCGTTTTTACACTTCAGTAACTCTTAGATGATGGGTGAGGGGTGGAGAGGGAGTGACCAGGGTGAGACTGGTCCTGGATTACTGTATGCGGGTTGCCGAATGGCCCGCTCCAGATTGCAGTAGTTTTGTGCAGCCAACACCAAAGCCTGGGGGAAGACCACAGTCTAGGGTTCTTCCGCTGCTGGACATTGAGGGGAAGTCCGGTGGGGACACCCCTCGAATAGGAAAAGGGATATCACCCCAGGAGGTCACAGGAGTGGCAAAGGTGCTTGGTTTAAGAATAGTTTGCAAACACTACCAAAAATAACACTAATGGATGTATAGACACTGAGAATAACGGAAGAGTTGTGAGAAGGGAGTCGGAAGAAGGGACGGCATACTGGCACAGAGGTAGGTTAATTGGCTTGGTATAATTGTAAATTGTCTCTAGTGTAGGATATTGTTAGTATATGGGGAGTACTAGTCGGTACGGACTCAATGGGCCGAAGGGCCAGTTTTTTGCGCTGTGTCTCAAAACTAAAACTAGAACTAATGTATGGGGATCGCTGGTCGGCCCGGACATGGTGGGCTAAGGGCTTGTTTCCACACTGAATCTCTAAGGCAAACTAAACTGAACTCAGTTTTGGCAATGTTCTTTTTTTTTGTCGATTTTTTTTACTCTGAAGAAGGGTTATTTTTGGAAATTAAAAACAAAACCCCTGGTGACGTTCTACTGGGAAGGACAGCTTCCTCTTAGTTACTGCATCAACATTGCCCTGGGCAAAACAAAACTGCACAGGGAGACCATTAAAACTGGTCACCCTCAGGGATAACGAGCAGAAGGGCGCAGTGGGTAGAGCCACTGACTCACAGCTCCAGCGAATCAGGTTCAAGCCCGACCTCCACCGCTGTTTGAGTGGAGTTTGCCAGACCTCCCTGTGACCGTGTAGGTGCTCTCCCTGGGTGCTCCCATTTCCTCTCACTCACCCATGGTGTTGGTGGGTTAATTGGCCGCTGTAAGTGGAGCCCCTGGAGTGTAGGCGAGTGGTCGAGACTTCTTTTTTATTACACAAGTACTTTTAGTCAGAAAATAAAATAAACATACAGAGTATTAACACGATCAAAGACTGCCTATGTTGACAGTTTACAAACAAATGATCATCAGATTAAAATATCCACAACTTTATCAACAATACACACGACCTCCCCGCGGCGACCTGCGTTCACGGAAGGCTTCCAGTGTTCACGTGGGCACCGTGTGTTCCCTCTCCATGGACGTAGGCCCAGAAAAGGGGCGGCCAGACAACCCAGGTGCGGCCGTCGAATGGCCATCTTGGCCAGGCCCAGGAGCAGACGGACAGGGAGATTTCTCCCCTCTACAGAGGTACAGTGAGTGATATGGTGCAAAACAAGCTGGAACGCGTGCAGAGAACGTTTATGAGGATGTTGCCAAGTGTTGAGGGCCTGAGCTATAGGGAGAGGTTGAGCAGTCTAGGACTTTATGCCTTGGAGCGCAGGATGAGTAGGGGTGATATTATAGAGGTGTATCGGATCATGAGAGGAGAAGAATGATTAAATGCAGAGTCTTTTACCAAAAACAAGGGAATCAAGAACCACTGGACATAGGTTTCAGGTGAGCAGGACAAGATTTAATAGGAACCTGAGGGGCAACTTTATTTTACACGAAGAGTGGTGGGTATATGGAACGAACTGCTGGAGGAGGTAGATACTATCATAATATTTAAGAAATGTTTGGACAGGTGCGGTTTCGAGGGTTATGGGCCAAATGCAGGCATATGGGACTATGTAGATGGCTCATGTTGGTCGGTGTGGGAAATTGGGCCGAAGGGTCTGTTTCCACGCTGTATGACCATGACTATAACTTTGCATCTGCATGCTATCCAGGCAAATCATACCATAGGCAAGTACAATTAACACAGTACAGCACAGGAACAGGCCCTACGGCCCACAAAGTCCGTGCCGAACATGATGCCAAGTTAAACTAATCATCTCTGCCTGCACGTGGTCCATATCTTTTCATTCCTTGCATATACATGTATCGATCTAACAGTCTCTTAAGGGCCTGTCCCACGTGGCGTTTTTTTCGGCGACTGCCAGCATCATTAACTGACGTATCAGGTCACCGGCGTGATGCGGCAGTGAAGCGGCGTGATGAAGTGTGACGTGCGGTGTTTTTTCAAGTGTCGCAACATTTTTTTTTGTAGATGCTGGATTTTGAAATGTTCAAAATCTTTTGGCGACACTGATATGATGCCGGCAGTCGCCGAAAAAAAATCGGCAAGTGGGTCAGGCCCTTACAACATCATATCTGCCCCCACCACCACCCCTGGCAGCGCATTCCAGGCACCCACCACTCTCTAAGTATAAACTTGACCTGCACATTTTCTTTAAAATTTTCATCTCTGTCCTTAAAGCTATGCCCTCTAGTCTCACTGTGCACTGGTGCAACGGGTAATGCTGTTGCCACAGATCGCCAATGACCGAGGTTCATTCTGAGCTCGGGTTGATGTCTGTGTGGAGATTGCACGTTCTCCCTGTGACCACGTGAGTTTCCGCTGGGTGCTCTGGTTTCCTCCCACATCCCATGGACGTGCAGCTTTGTAGCTTAATTGGCCCTCTGTAAATTGCCCCGAGTGTGTAGGGTGGGTGAGAAGGTGGGATAACGTAGAACTAGTGTGAACGGGTGATCGATATTCAGCGTGGAGTCGGGCAGACGAAGGCCTGTTTCCGTGCTGTATCTCTAAAACACCCCTCAGCCTCCAACACTCCGGAGAAAACAAGTTTGAAGAAGGGTTTCGACCCGAAACGTCACCCATTCCTTCTCTCCGGAGATGCTGCCTGTCCCACTGAGTTACTCCAGCATTTTGAGTGTGATCAACCTCTCCTTATAGCTAATCGCCTCCAATCCAGGCATCATTCTGGTAAACCTCGACTGCACCCTTTCCAAAGGCTCCACATCCGTCCTCTAATGGGAACGATCAGAAATGCACACCATACTTCAAAAGCGGCCTAAACAAAGCTTTTGAAGATGAATTTGTCAGATGGGAGAACAAACTAGGAAACAAAATACAGAATATATCACTGTAGTCACAGAGAAGGTGAAATCTCTTTTTTAAAAGTGCAACGGCTACATGAGAATAAGATAGTATTAGTGTAATGAGCCGTAGAAGGATTGTGCAGAGATTCGTGTGCAAACATAGAACTTAGAAAAGTACAGCACAGGAATAGGCCCTTCAGCCCATAATGTCCGTGCTGAAAACGATGCCAATTTACACTAATAGTGAAGAACGCTCAACCCGAAACGTCACCCATTCCTTCTCTCCAGAGATACTGCCTGTCCCGCTGAGTTACTCCAGCATTTTGTGTCTATCACTAATCTCCTCTGCCTGCAAGTGATCCTTATCTCTCCATTCCCTGCGTATCGACGTGCCTGTCTAAAAGCCTCTTAAACGCCACTATCATATCTGCCTCCATCACCACCCCTGGCAGCGCGTTCCAGGGTGCAAGAGATTGTTTCCGTATCATGTAACTCGAAAGAAGCATTAGACTGTTATCACTTACTAACATTTCTATCAAACACTTTGCCATTCACAAACCCATGCTGGTTTAATTTAATTAATACCCTTTCCCCCAGGTGAAATAATGACATTTATTCTCAGTGAAAAAACTTGCAACAGTTTAACATGAACAGGAGGCTATTAAACCCTTGGAACCTGTTCCATCATTCCGTCAGACTGCAGTTAATCTCCACCGGAATCCAGTTTCAGAAGCGCTTTACAGCTAATTAATTACTCTGCAAAATCAATGTAATCTCTATTCCCAGAAACGTTGCTGAAGGGATGAACATTGGTCAGAACAAAGTTCTTTAATTAGCGGGATCAGAGGGTGCAATTATGGCCACACAAGTAGAGAGCGCGGTGAAGAAGGAATAAGGTAGACCTGCCTTCATCGGTCAGGGCATTGAGCATAAGAGTCAGGAATTCATGTTGCACTTCATAAGACTTTGGTCAGGCCGCATTTGGAGCATTGTGTGCAGTTTTAATTTAGAGAATTAGCGCTGAAACAGCCCTTTCAGCCCACCGAGTCCTCACAGAGCAGCGATCCGCGCACATTAACGCTATCCTACTACACACACTGGGGAAAATGTTTACACTTATACCAAGCCATTTAACCCACAGACCTGTACGTCTTTGGAGTGTGTGAGGAAACCGAAGATCTCGGAGGAAACCCACGCAGGTCACGGGGGGAACGTACAATCTCGGCACAGACAGCACCCGAGGTCAGGACCGAACCTGTGTCTCTGGCACTGTATGCGCTGTAAGGCAGCAACTCTGCCGCTGCACCACCGTGCCACCCTAGTTTGGTCGCCCCATTACAGGAAGGATGGGGAGGCTTTGGAGAAGGTGCTGAAGAGGTTTCCCAGGATGCTGCCTGGATTAGGGGGTGTAGCTGTACGGAAAGGTGGGACAAAGTAGCAAAGTTTAAAGGAGATGAACAGGGCAAGGTTTTGTTCACTCAGAGAGCAGCGAGTACCTGGAACGTGTTGCCTGGGGTGGTGGTGAAGACAAATACAGTAGTGGTGTTCAAGAGACTTTTAGGTAGGCACATAAAGCCGGGGGCTTTAACATCACGAGCCTCGATCACCTCGACGCAGCAGTTTGACTGCCTGACCGCAGGAGAAGAACTGGGACGAGGTAAGAGATAAGATATGTAGGAAATGCAGAGATATGGATCATGTGCAGGCAGATGTTCTCCGGAGAGAAAGAGGTTGAGGGGAAACCTGTTAGATTTTGGAAATACAGCGTGGAAATAGGCCCTTCGGCCCACCGAGTTCGCACTGACCAGCGATCACGTACACTCGCACTATCCCACACGCTCGGGACAATTTACAATTTTTACCAAAGCCAATTAACCTCCAAACCTGCATGTCCTTGGGGTGTGTGAGGAAACCGGAGCACTCACCCCGGTCACAGGGAGAATGAGGCCCGAGGTCAGGATCAAACCCGGGTCTCTGGTGCTGTGAGGCAGCGGTTCTACCCGCTGCACCACCTTGACGTCCTTTTGTCTGCTCTCTCTGTACCTGTCTGGCTCCAAGGCAAACACTGTCAATATCTTGCTTCTTCATACTATTTATTTATTAATGAGCTTCTTTGTGTCTCTCCTACAAGATTAATGCGTTATTAATGGGAAACAGCTCCTGTGGACTCACCCCCCACCCCCCACCCCCGTCGAAGCCTGTTGCAACTTTAATGAGTTCTCAAGAGATAGAATACCCTCTTCTCACTGCTACCATCGGTCAGGAGATATAGACGCCTGAAGCCCCACACCACCAGAAAGAACCTCTAAAAACCCCGCTTTCTCCCCCACACCCTCCCTTTCTCCACCCCACCTCCTTATCCCCCTCCTTCATTCCTTCCTCTGGCTTCACAATTCACCTCTTCATATGTCACTGTTGAGATAAGAGGGGAAAGATTGAGAGAAAGAGAGGGGAAAGGCAACTTTTTCACTACGAGGGTGGTGGGTATATGGATGTCAGAGGGTACAATAGTAATGTTTAAAAGACACTCGGTTAGGTGCCTTCTTGAGCTCCCCCAGTCTCCTTTCAGTTCACCTCCCCTAGTTCGCCATTACCTGTGGCCCTCCCCGCAGTTCCCCATTCAGTGAATTTTCCAAACTGTTGACTCTGTGTCCAAAAACCATCCTGGTGGATAATCTCCCTCTACATAGCACACAGTTAATGGAAAGATTTAGAAGGGTATGGGGCAAATGGGGCTAGCTCAGGTAGCATGACTGAGTTGGGGTTAAGGGCCATTTTCCATGCTGACTTAAGCCTTCCTCCATTCCCCATTTACAAAAGGCTGGAGTAACTCAGCGGGTCAGGCAGCATCTCTGGAGAAAAGAAATAGGTGTCATTTCGGGTCGAGACCCTTCTTCAGGGAAGGAAGGCGTATGGTAAATGGCCTTCATTGGTCGGGGCATTGAGTATAAGAAAGTCATGAGGAAGTCATGTTGCAGCTTCATATGACTTTGGTTAGGCCGCATTTGAGGAGTTTGTGCAGTTCTGGTCGCCCCACTACAGGACAGATGTGAATATTTTGTAGAGGGTACAGAAGAGGCCTACACCAATGTTGTCTGGATTAGAAGGTATTAGCATTGAGGATAAACTGTACAATCGTGGATTATTTTCTTTGGAACGTCAGAGGTTGAGGTGAGGTTGCGGTGAGGTTGCGGTTAAGGTGAGACTTTGTAGATTATAAAATTATGAGTGCCATAAATTGGGTAGACAGTCAAATATTTTTTTCCAGGGTGGGAATGTCACAGACTAGTGGGCATAGCTATAAAATGAGATGAGCAAAGTTTAAAGGAGATGTGTGAGGCGAGTTTTTTTTTTTACAGAGAATGGTGAGAGCCTGGAATGTGCTGCCAGGGGTAGTGGTGGAGGCAGATACAATCGTGGCATTTAAGAAAATGTTATACAGACACGTGGCTATGCAGGGAATAAGGGATATTGATTACATGCAGGCTGAGGAGATTAATTTAAATTGGCATCATGTTCGGCACAGACATTGTGGACCTAAGGGCCTGTTCCTGTGCTGTACTGTTCTATGTAGAAACAAGGAACTGCAGAGGCTGGTTTATAGTTTAGGTGTCGAGGGCCAAACTTTAATGGATGTGAGTAACTAGTTTTTTTTGAGACACAGAGAGTGGTGGGCGCCTGGAACGCGCTGCCAAGAGTGGTGGTGGAAACTGATACGATAGTGGCATTTAAGGGGCTTTTAGATAGACACAAGGATATGCAGGAATATGGATCACGTGCAGGCAGAGGAGATTAGTTGAATGTAGCATTATGTCGGCATGGACATTCTGGGCTGAAGGGCCTGTTCGTGTGCGGTACTGTTCTATAGTCTGCACAACCTGGGTCAGCGTATTACAATCCATGGTCACTGGGACAAATTAGAGAGTGGTCCTGACCTGTAATCTAACTCAATGAAGACCCTCGGACTATCTTTAATCGGACTTTACAGGACTTTATCTTGCACTAAACGTTATTCCCTTTATCCTATAACCGTACATTGAGGACGGCTTGATTGTAATCATCCACAGTATTTCCGTTGACTAGAGAGCACACAACAAATAAGCTGTTTACTGTACCTGGGTACATCTGACAATAAACTAAACTAAACTAAACACACTCTGGGGCAGTGTGTTACAATCCATGGATCCCTTTTACACACTCCACTTGATGGTGCAGCGGTAGAGTTGCTACCTTACAGCGACAGAGACCCGGGTTCGATCCTGACTACGGGTGCTGTCTGTACGGAGTTGGTACGTTCTCCCCGTGACTGCGTGGGTTTTCTCCGGGTGCTCCGGTTTCCTCCCACGCTCCAAAGACCTGCAGGTTTGTAGATTAATCGGTAAAAATTGTAATTTGTCCCCTAGTGTAAGGATAGTGCTAGTGTATGGGGATTGCTGGTCGGCGCGGAAGCTGAGGGGTGAAAGGCCGCCTGTTCCATCGCTGTATCTCTAAACAAAACTAAACTATTGTCACTAGTGTTTAAGAAAGAACTGCAGATGCTGGAAAAATCGAAGGTAGACAAAAAGCTGGAGAAACTCAGCGGGTGAGGCTGCATCGATGGAGCGAAGGAATGAGTGACGTTTCGGGTCGAGATCCTTCTTCAGACTGAGACCAGACTTCAGACATTGTCACTAGTACACACTCTCCCTATATATATATACACCAGATCAGTGTGTTACAATCCAAGGTCACTAGTGCACACTCTCCCAATATATACACACCCGGACAGTGTCACGAGGATAAACTTTCCCTATCCGCACCTTGGGAAAGTGCGTTATAATCCATGATCACTCGTACACACTCCCCCTACATACACTCCTGTGGAGTCCTGGGAGAGCCTTACAGCTGACCGCACGAGTTGCAGAGCTACCCTGAACCAACATCTCAAAACGGGGGAAGAGAAACTGGTGAACGCAGCGGCAGACAAGCGGGCACGCAGAAAAGAGCACAGCATCTTCAACAGACCAGAGACCACACACAAATGTGACCTTTGCCACAGAGACTGTCAATCCCGCATTGGTCTCTTCAGCCATAAGCGGCCCTGCTGTAGCCGAGGTTTGGAGCAAGCGGCCAACAACCAGGATGCATCATTCGTGGTCAGTCATGACCAAGGGGGGCCTACGACGATGCAGTGTATGGTCGCTAGTCTACACTCTCCCTATGTACACACACCCTGATGCAGTGTGTTACAATCCATGATCACAAGTACACACTCTCCCTATCCTCACCCAATTGAGACAGTGTGTTACAATCCATGGTCACTAATACACACACTCCGTATAAACACATGCTGGTGCAGTGTTACGATCTATGGTCGCTAGTCCACACTCCCTCTATGCACGCACCTAGATTGTGTAGTACAAGCCACGCTCACTAGTACACATCTCCCTGTGTACACACACCCCTCCCTGTGTACACACACCCCTCCCTGTGTACACACACCCTGATGCAGATTGTTACAATCCACGCTCACTAGTACACATCTCCCTGTGTACGCACACCCTGATGCAGATTGTTACAATCCACGCTCACTAGTACACATCTCCCTGTGTACGTACACCCTGATGCAGTGTGTTGCAATCCAGGGTTAATTCAGCCGCTCCCCTTGCTGATAACCTGGACTGTTTAATAACTAGTGTTTTAACAAACCACAGTTATTCTTTAATCACGGGAGGGATCGCGGCCTCTCAGAGACTGGATCGAGTTGGACTGTGCCCTATTTGTATCTACAACCGCAAGACACATCGCAGCAAGTTGAAAGGGCAATACACGGGAATAAGTCGGGTGTAAATCGCCTTACTCAGCCTCAGTTTGCTCAAACACCGAGTGTAATCAGAAGGCCTTGCCGAGCTGGCCATACACGAGTCACGGCGCCAGGCGGAAGAGAGTTTTGCCCAAGCCAGATGCTTGCCCCTGTACTGGGATTACTTCCTTGCCCGGGTGGTGTTAGAGAGGGACATTGCTGTATAGTAGTTATTTAGTATATTTGCAGGGATTGTAACAGTTGTACGAAAAATTAGATAATTTGGTGATTTTGTACCATGGTGGTGGGTGTATTGCCACAGTTTTGTTTTGTATTGCGATTGTAATTAAATAAATTAATTTTGATACCAAAAAAAGTGTAATCAGACATTTTAAGGCCACTGATATAATGTTATGATACACTGACTTAATGAACCTGTTGGTGGAAGGGTTTGGTTGCTCTGACCTTCTTGTGCTCTCGTCTCGAGAGACAAGGGTCAAGGCTGCCCTGATCCCTGACTCAACGCTGTCACCAGCTGGGACACCAATACAACAAGAAGTTAAATCTGAAGAAGGGTCACCAGCATAATCAAGGACGAGTCGCACCCCGGCTACTCCCTCTTCTCCCCTCTCCCTTCGGGCAAAAAGTATAGAAGTATGAAAACGCACACCTCCAGATTCAGGGACAGTTTCTTTCCAGCAGTTATCAGGCAACTGAACCATCCTACCACAACCAGAGAGGAGTCCTGAACTACTAGCTACCTCATTAATGACCCTCCGACTACCTTCTATCGAACTTTACTGACTTTATCTTGCACTAAACATTATTCACGTTATTCCCTGTATCATGTGTCTGTACACCGTGGACAGCTCGATTCTAATCATGTATTGTCTTTCTGCTGACTGGTCAGCATGGAGTGCAAGCTTTTCACTGTACCTCGGTACATGTGACAATAAACTAAACTCAAACTCAAGGTCTCGACCCGAAACATGACCTATTCCTTTTCTCTGGAGATGCTGCCTGGTCCGCTGAGTTATTCCAGCATTTTGTGTCTATCAACTACTAGTGATGCCATGGTGTAGAACCGTTGCCTCGCAGCTCCAGAGACCCGGGTTCGATGCCGACCTCCGGCGCTGTCTGTGTGTGGAGTTTGTATGTTCTCATTTTAGTCAGTTTAACGTTTGTTTTTGGGGGTGTCTTAACTTTTCTATGTGGGGGAGGGGGGCAGGGTAAGGGGGAAACTAACTCCCAGTCGTTTCCTGGCAGGGACGCGACTATTTCTCCGAGTCGCGTCCTCGCCCCCCTCCTTGCGGCCTACCTCCTGGATCGGAGCAGCCTTTCCTGCCGGGGACCGGGAACCGGACCAGAGCTGCAACAGCGGCGGCGCGGCGCTGGAGTCACCGCGGAGCGGGCGATGCCTACCTGGGTCGCCGTTGGAGTTCCGGAGCGTTGGGTCGCTGCTCCAACATCGTGGAGCTCTGGTTTAGAGAGCTCCTAACGCGGGCGGCGCTGACCGTCATCGTGGAGTCCTGGGGCCCTTTGCCGAGGGCCTCCAGCCTTGCATCTCCACGTGGCCAGTGGACTTTGGGAGCCACGGACTCCAGTAGGAGGGGGCCGACTCGGGGTCCAGGCCGCTGAGGACATCCCCCGGCCCCGACGTCGGACTTACATCACCCCGGGGAGTGGGCCTGAACATCGGGCCGCCCGTAGCGGCGACTGTAGGGGGCTCGGGGAGGCCCCGACCACGGGGGAACAGTGGGGAACATTGGGAAGAGACTGACTTTGGTGCCTTCCCTCACAGTGGGAAATTTTGATCCTGCTGCGGGGGGATGTTTTATGTTGAATTCTATCTACTCCATGTTGTGTTCTTTATTTTTACTGTATGGCTGTATGGTGATTTAATTTTGCTGTGCCAATTGGCACGTGACACATAAATGCATCTTATCTTATCTTATCTTACAAGAACAGACTAATCATTGCTTCAGGCTCTAATCATTGGCTCCATCTCTACTTTATGCAGTTTCAGAAAGCAGCCAACATAAACAAGAAGGACTCGAAACGTCACCTATTCATTTTCTCCCTGACAAAGGGTCTAGATCTGAAACGTCACCTATTCCTTTTCGCCAGAGATGCTATCTGACCCGCTGAGTTACTGCAACTTTTTGTGTCTTTTGCCAGAGTTGCTGCCTGACATGTTGAGTTATGTCAGCATTTTGTGTCCATCTTTGGTATAAACCAGCATCTGCAGTTTCTTTTTAAGACCTTTCCCACCCCGGTCATTCCTTCTTCTCCCCGCTCCCGACCGGCAGTAGCTTGAAAGTGCGTACCACCAGACTCAGGAACAGCTTCTTCCCCTCTGTTATCAGGCTTCTGAATGGTCCTTCCATAAGCTAGGGTACTGTCCGATTCACCTCTACCCCATTGCGGACATTGGACTTTGTCTCTGGAGCTGATGCGCTACAATGCTGAGAACTATATTCTGCACTCTGTATTTTCCCTTTTGCTCAACCTATTGTACTTTATTTTGCCTGTATTTATGTACAGCATCATCTGATCTGATTTCATGCAAGTATAGCATGAAAAACAACGCTTTTCACTGTACCTCTGTATAGGTGACAATAATAGACGTAAACCTAAAGTTGTTAAACCTAAATCCACTGCTTTCGCCAAGTCAGAGATCTGTTCTGGTTGCAACCCTATAAAACTTTGGTTAGGCCAAGTTTGGGTATTGTGCGTAGTTCTGGCTGCCCCTTTACAGCTCACGTTCACAAGATATAGAAGTAGAATTAGGCCAGTTGGTCCATCGAGTCCACTCCGCCACTCAATCATGGATGATCTCTGCCTCCTAATCCCATTTTACAACCTTCTCCCCATAACCCTTGACACCCGTTCTAATCAAGAACTTGTCTATCTCTGCCAAAAAAATATCCACTGACTTGGATTCCAAAGCTCTCTGTGGCAATGAGTTCTACAGATTAACTACCCTCTGACTAAAGAAGTTCCTCCTCATCTCCTTTCTAAAAGAGCGCCATTTAATTCTGAGGCTATGATTTCTGGTCCTAGATTCTCCCACCAGTGGCAACATCCTTTCCACATCCACTCTATCTATGCCTTTCATTATTCTGTAAGTTTCAATGAGGTTCCCCCTCAACCTTCTAAACTCCAGTGAGTACAGGCCCAGTGCTGTCAAACACTCATCATATGCTAACCCACTCATTCATGGAATAATTCTTGTAAACCTCCTCTGGACCCTCTCCAGAGCCAGCATACCCTTCCTCGGATATGGGGCCCAAATTTCCTTACAGTACTCCAAATGTGGCCTGACCGGCACCATATAGAGCCTCAGCATTACATCTCTGTTTTTGTATTCCAGTCCCCTTGAAATCAATGCTAGTATTGAATTTGCCTTCCTTGCTATCGATTTGACTTGCAAATTAATTTGGGGAGTCCTCCACCAGCACTCCCAAGTCCCTTTGCACTTCCTATTTCTGGATTCTCTCTTCACTTACAAAATATGCCTTTATGCCTATTACCAAAATACATGACTGCACACTTTGCAATACTGAATTTTATCTGCCACTTCTCTGCCCACTCTCCGAACCTGTCCAAGTCCTTCTGCAAAGTCCCTGCTTTCTCTACACCACCTGCCCCTCCACCTATCTTAGTATCATCTGCAAACTTGGCCACAAAGCCTTCAATCCCCTCGTCCAAATCATTAATATACAACGTGAAGAGAAGCGATCCCAGCACCGACCTTTGCGGATCTCCACTAGTCACTGGCAGCCAACATGAAAAACACTTTTTATTGCAATTCTTTGTCTTCTGCCATCTAGCCAACTCACTACACATGCTAGTATCTGCCCTTTAATACCATGGGCTCTCATCTTCCTCAGCAGCCTAATGTGCAGCACCTTATCGAAGGCCGCCTGAAAATCGAGGTAAACAACATCTACTGCCTCCCTTCTGTCTGTCCTGTTTTTAAGTTCCTCAAAGGAATCCAGCAGATCCGTCAGGCAAGATCTTCCGTTCACAAAACCATGCTGACTTTGGCCTGTCTTATCGTAAACTTCCAAGTACCTTTATAATTGACTCCAAAATCTTACCAACCACCAAAGTCAGGCAAACCGGCATATAGTTTCTATGTACAGCGGGTTAATATTTGCAATTTTCCAATCAATGTGGAGGCTTTTGAGATGGCACAGATGAAGTTTACCAGAATGATGCCCGGATCAGAGAGTATCAGCTCCAGGGAGAGGTTGGATAGACTTGGTTTCTTTTCTCTGGAGCATCGGAGGGGAGACCTGCAGGGCTCGAAATTAGCGGTTGCCCGGGTGCTAATGGCAACTTACAGTCCCGCCGGGCAACCTAAAAGCCATGCCATTTTGCCCGGCTTAGCAAGCAACCGGGACACCCGCCCGCCATCCGTGTCCGGGTCTCGGCTCGGCGCTAGCTCTCGGCTCTCTGCTCGGTGCTAGGCTCTCCGCTCAGCGCTAGGCTCTCAGCCGCCATTGCTGTCTGGTCGCTGCCTCACCGTGACCGCTGGAAAACAACGCAGAATCACTCCCTGGAGCTGGAGTTACTCCCTGGAGTAACTCTTGCCTCTTGGTTTCCTGGTCCTCCAAAGATATTCAAAATGGAATTTAAACTGGTGGACCCACCACCACCAAACTCCAAACTCTGTAAAAATAACAGTCTATTGCATTTTATCTGTTTATTTATTGTGTATATATATGGTCTATAGTACATAGACACACTGAACTTTTATCTCCTGTTCTGTATTATGTTTACACATTCTGTTGTGCTGCAGCAAGCAAGAATTTCATTGCCCTATCTGGGACCCATGACAATAAAACTCTCTTGACGCTTGGCTTGGACTTAAGCAAAAAAGGGTTCTTGGAGAAAAATAACGCTACCTTAAATTTAGTTGCGTCTGGTTGGTACCTATGGTAGGGTGAAGACTATTCCATGCTTTAATTGTGCGGGGGAACTCCATGGACAGTTTTGGGTGGAAACCCTTCTTTACATTTCCTCTGGTTTTAGTGTTTTTAGTTTAATTTAAAGATACAGCGTGGAAACAGGCCCTTCGGCCCACTGAGTCCACGCCGACCACCGATCACCCTTACTCTAGTTCTATCCCACACATCAGTGACGTAAGTCAAGAGTGTTTTATTCTCTCACGTCCCAGTTAGAACAATGAAATCCTTACTTGCAGCAGCACAACAGAATATGTAAACATAGTACTCTGTAAACAATGTTATAAACGAGAAAACAAAACTCCATACAGACAGCAGCCATGTTCAGGATCAATTTCAGGTTTCTGTCAATTTTAGGCAGCAAATTTATGGCCAATGTACTGTCCCAATAGCCTTGGACTGAATTAAAACATACAGTAGCTATAAAGGGGGACATAGCGTCACTTAGAGATTTAAGACTGAAAATGGATAGTTTCTTTTTTTTTAGTAACCAAAGTTATCAACGTATAATTTTTTGTGTATTGGAAAATAAAATATAGTGGCACAACTGGTGGACTTGCTGCCTCATACGCCAGAGATCTGTGTTTGATCCTGTCCTCGGGCACTGTCTGTGTTGAATTTGCACGTTCTCCCTGCAAGCATGTGGGTTTCCTCCCACATCCCAAAGACACAATGGCTTTGTAGGTTAACTTGTCTGTGAAATTGCCCCTTACGTGCAGGGAGTGGGTGAGGAAAGTGGGATAACAGAACTTGTGCGAATGGGTAGACAAAAATGCTGGAGAAACTCAGCAGATGAGGCAGCATCTATGGAGCGAAGGAAATAGGCGACATTTCGGGTCGAGACCCTTCTTCAGACTGATGTTGGGAGGGTTGGGGGGGCGGCGGGAAAAAGAAAGGAAGAGGCGGAGACAGTCAGCTGTGGGAGAGCTGGGAATGGGAGGGGAAGGAGGGAGAAAGCAAGGACTACCTGAAATTGGAGAAGCCAATGTTCATACAGCTGGGGTGTAAACTACCCAAGCAAAATATAAGGTGCTGTTCCTCCAATTTCCTGTGGGCCTCACTCTAGCCATGGAGGAAAGGTCGGATTCGGAATGGGAGGGGGAGTTGAAGTGCTGAGCTACCGGGAGATCAGGTTGGTTATTGCGAACTGAGTGGAGGTGTTGTGCGAAGCGATTGCCAAGCCTGCGCTTGGTCTCACCGAGGTTGATCATACACTGAATAACCATATTTTTGTTTGGAAGTGGAAAGAGATAATATAAATTGCATTCATTGCAACACGTAAAAAGAGATGAGATACTGTATTGTAATTTTGCTGCGTCATTGTGGTATTTATCATGTCTTGATTGGTGAATATGTTTAGTTTGTGACTTTATTTGAAGCAGAAATAATATGTGAATGCTTCATAGACCATAATTCGGACTGGTAACTACGCACTTCGTCCGAGCACGTTATCGCACGCGTCATGCAAGCCATCTTAAATGACCACCTAAAATGTCATTTGGCAACCTAAAAAGCTGCCGAGGTTGCCCGGCTGGCAACAGGGAAAAAATGTTAAGCGAGAGCCCTGAGTCCTGATAGAAGTATATGAAATTGTGAGAGTCATAGGTAGGGTAGACAGTCAGAACCTTTGCAGAAGGTATAGTTTTAAGGTGAAAGGGAGGAAGTTTAAAGGAGATGTATGGGGCAAGTTACTTCATGAAAAGCGCAGTCAATGCATGGAACGTACTGCCACGGCTGGTGGTGGAGGCAGATACGATAGGCTTTCAGATAGATATTGATATGCTGGAAATGGTGGGGTGTGGATCACGTGCAGGGGAGATTAGTTTAACTTGGCATCATGTTCGGCACGGAGACTATGGCTGAAGGGTCAGTTGCTGTGCTGTAATGTTCTATAAAAATATTCAAAGTGCTGGAGTAACTCAGCAGGTCAAGGCAGCATCAATGGAGAACATGGATACGTGATGTTTCAGGTTGAGACCCATCTTGTGACGAAATATCGCATATCCATGTTCACCAGAAACGCTGCCTGACCTGCTGAGTTACTCCAGCACTTTGCGTCTTTTTTTTGTAAACCGGCATCTGCAATTCCTTGTTTCTACACTGTATCTTTCTAAGGTCCATGTGAGAAGTTCCAATCAGAGAGCGGTCCTGAACTACCATCTACCTTCCTCATTGGAGACCTTTGGTCAATATTTAATCAGACTTTAGCTTGAGCTAAATGTTATTCTCCTCATGCTGAATCTGTACACTGTGGTTTGATTGTGATCATCTACAGTCATTCCACTGTTTGGATAGCACGCAACAAAAAAAAACTTTTCACTGTACCTCAGTACACGTGACAATAATAACAAACTGACTAAGGATGTCTAAGCTCGATGGAGTGCAGAAATTATTTCCGATGATGGTGCCAGGATTTGAGGGCCTGAGCTACAGGGAGAGGTTGGGCAGGTTACAACTTTATTCCTTGGAGCGCAGCAGCACGTTAGCTACCTTATAGAGGTGTATAATATGATGAGGGGGATGGAGGGACTTACAATCGTTGCATTCTTTTACTTGCGTATGATTTGTACAGTATGTACAAAGCACGCCTTTGCCTATATCTCAGTACATGTGACAATAATAAAGTAAACTAAACATTCTCAGACACACACCTGATGCATGACTGGGGAAAAGCCAGCACCAAGCCTTGAGGACGAGTCGCAAAGTCACCTGTGCTCTCAAGAGAACGAACAAGATTACTGAGAATCAGATCCGCTGATACCAATAACCAGCTGCACAGAGGGACTGCAGACGCTGGCTTACAGAAAAAGGCACAAGAGTGCTGGAGTAACTCAGCAGCTCACCCAGCATCTCTGGGAATGTGTATAGTTTCGTTTCGTTTTTTAGTTTAGAACTAGAGCGAGGAAACAGGCCCTTCGGCCCACCGAGCCTGCGTCAACCAGCGATCCCCGCACATTAACACTACCCTACACACACTATGGACAATTTACACTTATACCAAGCCAATTAACCTACAAACCTGTACGTCTTTGGAGGGTGGGAGGAAACCTGAGATCTCGGAGAAGACCCACACATTTCACGGGGAGAACGTACAAAAGCCGTACAGACAGCGCCCGTAGTCGGGATCGAACCCTGGTCTCCAACGCTGCAAGTGTTGTAAGGCAGCAACTCTACCACTGCGCTACCCCGCCGCCCTTAAGTGAAAAGCTTTTTATTGCGTGCTATGGTATCAGTGGAAAGACTATACATGAAGACAATCAGTTGGCGATGACAGGTCGAGATCCTTCTTCGGTCCACAGAAAGCAGAGAGGGAGGAGATTTAAAGGAGAAGTCAGTCAGTATATAGCACGCAGTGCCAGGAGAGGATGTGGAGGCATCATTTAAATTAGTCTAAATGTTGAAGACTATGGAACCGGAGTATGGAAATACGATTAGTGTGGTTTATGGGCACAATGGTTAGCCTGTATTAATGGGCCTGTTTCTGAGCTGTATTCCCAAAACTGCATAAAAGCAGATTAACTGCTCACTATCACCTTTCTGTGAGTGGGAGAGTTGCCTTTGAATCAGTAGGTTATCTTTTTTCCAACAAATTTGACTGAAGATTGATACAGCATGGAAACAGACCCTTTGTCCCACAGAGTCCACATCGACCATCGATCACCCGTTCACACCAGTTCTATGATGTCCCACTTTGTCATCCACTCCCCGCACACTAGGGGGCAATTTACTGGGGCCAATTTACCTGTTACCCGCAACCCGCACGTCTTTGGGATGTCGGACGAAACCAGAGCACCCGGAGGTAACCCACGCGGTCACAGGCGAGAACGTGCAAACTCCACACACGGGGTCTCTGGTGCTGAGAGGCTGTGGCTCCACCAGCTGCACCCTAACTTGTCCCATCTACTTTGGTCTTAGCATTACCATGATCCAGTTTACTAAGAATAACTGATATAATTTATCGCACATTTATTTTTGTTCTGGGCAGCTGCAGCAAATAAAAATTACATTGTTCCGTTTCATTGACAAACAAACACGCTTGACAATCCTGAAGAATTCAGTGTTACATTCTTGGGTTAAGCTCGTTTCTGTTTTTTTTTTACTTTATGAGTCCCGTGTGTTTTATTTATATGTAGACCAGGGAGTTTACAGTAAAGTTCATGTTAACTCTGTCTTGGGAGCAGGTTGTGTGATGCATACCAGGAGTGAATGGTGTTCCTGTCGTCCATTCCTTCTACTGTCCAACCTTAGACCCTGCGGTGGTACATTATCTGGGTCAAGCAGTCAGTGGGAGGGCTTGTTTCAAGTGGGGCTACACTCCTATGAGCACGGCACAGCACGGCACAGGCCCTTCAGCCCACAATCTCCATGTCGAACACCAATGCCAAGTTCAACGAATCTGCTCTGCCTGCACATAGAGTCATACAGCATGGAAACAGGCCCTTCAGCCTAACACCCACGCTGACCAATATGCTCCATCTACACTAGTCCCACCTGACTGCTTTTGACCCAAATCCATTTAAACCTACTCTAATCAAGCATATGTCTAAATGTTTTTTAAATTGCGATCACACCTGCCTCAACTACCTCCTCCGACAGCTTGTTCCATACACCCACCACCCTTTGTGTCAAAACGTTACCCATCAGGTTCCCATTAAATTATTTGTCCCTCACCTTAAACCTAGGTCCACTGGTTCTCGATTCCCCTACTCTGGGCAAATGGCACATTTACCCGATCTATTCCTCGTGTGATTGTGTACACATTATCCATATTCTACCATTCCCGGCATATCATTGTGCCTCTCTGTAAAAAAGACCCCAAGCATTTAGTTCAGTTTATCATTGTCACGTGTTCCGAGGTACAGTGAAATGCTTTTTTTGTTTAGTGCTGTCCAGTCAGCCGAAGACTATACATGATTACAATCAATCCGCCTGCAATGGACGGATTCATTGTGATCATGTGGTCGTTTCACTAACTGGATAGCAAGCAACAAAAAAACTGTCACTGCACCTCGGTACACATGACAATAATACCAAACTGACTAAGGATGTCATTAAGCTCGACGGAGTGCAGAAAGTATTTCCGATAATAGTGCCAGGATTCGAGGGACTGAGCGACAGGGAGAGGTTGGGCAGGTTATAGAACATAGAAACATAGAAATTAGGTGCTGGAGCCTGCACCGCCATTCAATATGAGGCCCCGTACCTGCCTTAGCCCCTTAGCCACAAGGGCCACATTATAGCCAATGGGCCTGTGGCAGAGAGTTCCAATGTGTGACTTTCTCATCTCGAAAGAATGGCTGGACCCCTTGTCCTGGAGGGAACAATCTATCTAATTATAACGTTGCATTCTTTTACTTGCGTATGATGGTACGCATGTACTGTATGTACAAAGCACGCATTTGCCTATTTCGCAGTACATGTGACAATAATAAAGTAAACTAAACATTCTCAGACACACACCTGCTGCATGACGGGGGAAAAGCCAGCACCAAGCCTTGAGGACGAGACGCAAAGTCACCTGCGCTCTCAAGAGGATGAACAAGATTGCGTACTGAATCAGAGCCGCTGATACCAATAACCAGCTGCACAGAGGGAACTGCAGATGCTGGCTTACAGAAAAATGCACAAGAGTGCTGGAGTAACTCAGCAGCTCACCCAGCATCTCTGGGAACGTGGATAGTTTAGTTTGTTTTTTAGTTGAGAGATACACTTGCAAGTTGGGTGGTTGGGACTGAAAGCAGAGAATATGGAACCCTACAGCACAGGAACGGGCCCTTCAGCCCACAATGCCTTTGCCGAACATGGTGCCATCACGTGATTCACATCCCTCCATTCCCTGCCTACCCATGTAAGGACGACACGATGCACAACGGTAGAGCTGCTGCCTCTCAGCGCCAGAGACCCGGGTTCAATCCCGACTACGGGTGCTGTCTGTGCTGAGTTTTTTACGTTCTCCCCGTGACCGCATGGGTTCCCCCCGGATGCTCCGGTTTCCTCCCACACTCCGAAGACGTACAGGTTTGTAGGTTAATTGGCTTTGGTAAAAATTGTACGTAGTCCCGAGTGTGTCGGATAATGTTAGTGTGCGGGATAATTGTTGGTCGACACGGACTGGATGGGCCAAAGTGCCTGTTTCCGCGCTGTAACTCTACACTAAATTTAACTAAACTAAAAATCCACGTGCCAATCTATGTCTTTTGAACGCCACAATTATATCTGCCCTCACCACCACCCATTGACAGCCCGTTCCAGGCTCTGTGGGGTTAATTAGCTGCTGAAATTGCCCCGAGTGCGTGGGGACTGGAAGAACCAGGGGGGGTCAGTTGATAGGTAGGTATGGAAGACAGGCTTCAGAGAATAACAGTGATGGAGCAGTGATGAATCGAGTTTACTCTGTAAACTAGACTCACAGAGGGACAGAGCATAGAAAAATGCCCTTCAGCCCATTGGGACTGTACTAACCATCAAACACCCATTTGATGGTGGCGCAGTGGCAGAGTTGCTAGAGGACTGGTTTTGATCCTGACTACGGGTGCTGTCTGTATGGAGTTTGTACGTTCTCCCTGTGACAGCTTGGGCTTACTCCGGGTGCTCAGGTTTCCTCCCACATTCCAAAGATGTCCAGGTTTGTGGGTTAATTGGCTTCTGTAAATCGTTCTTAACGTGTAGGGTACAACTAGTGTACAGCTGATTGTGTATGGACTTTGCGGGCTGAAGAGGCTGCTTCCACGCTGTATCTCTAAACTAAACTAACACTACGATATTAATCTTATTTTAAAAATTATTCCTCATGGAGCCTGAAACCGTGTCTTGTATCCACCTCTATAGTTTCTTCTGACACTTCATTCCGGATATGGAACACCCTCCAAGTGAAATAATTGTCCCTGAGTTCCCTCTTAAAACTCTCCACCCTCACCTAAAGCTCTGATCTCTAGTTTTAGAATCCACCACACTTTATCCACGCCCCTCATAATCATGTGTACCTTCACAAAGTCACCCCACAACCTTCTATGCTCCAAAATAACAAGTCCCATCCTATCCAAACTCCCCCTATAACTCAAGCTCCAGTTTGTAACATCCTGGCCAATCTCTTCTGCACCCTTTCCAACTTATTGACAAGCAAAGTGGCTAATTGGGCAGATTGGAACTGGGGACCAGAAACTGCAGATGCAAGAATCTTGAGGAACTCACCCGGTCAGGCAGCATCTAGGGAGGAAAATAGACGCGCAGTGCTTCGGGTCATAGTCATAGAGTACTACAGTGTGGAAACAGGCATTTTGGTCCAATGTCCATGCTGACCAATATGTCCATATACACTAGTCTTACCCTGCCTGCTTTTGGCCCATCCCTCTACACCTATCCTATCCATGTACCTATCTAAATGTTTCTTAAACATTGCAATAGTACCTGCCTAAATTACCCCCTCTGGCAGCTTGTTCCAAACACCCACCACCCTTTGTGTGTAAAAGTTACCCATCAGGTTCGCATTAAATGTTTCCCCCCTCACCTCAAACCTATGTCCTCAGGTTCTCGCAAATGTCTGTCTGTGCGTCTACCCGATCTATTCCTCTCATGTTTTTATACACTTCTATAAGATCGCCCCTTACCCTCCTGCTCTCCAGGGAATAGAACCCTCGCCTGCACAACCTCTCCCTGTAGCTCAAGTCCTGGCAACATCCCGGTAAACCTTCTCTGAACCCTTTCAAGCTTGACAACATCTTTCCTATAACATGGTGACCAAAACAGAACAAAATTCGTTAAATGCAGCCTGACCAAGGGTCGGGACCCTTCTCCATCTGAAGACGAGTCCTGAACTGAAATGTTGCCTGTCCATTCCCTCTATAGATGGTGCCTGACCCTCCGAGTTCCTCCAGCATTATGTTTTGAGTTGGGGACCTCTTGATCTACAGCCAGCTTCCCGACAAAGAGCATTGGGTGAATTATCTTCCTGGCCAACACACCAGAGAAAATCTGAAGAAGGGTCTCGAACCGAAACGTCGCCTATCTCCTTCGCTGCACCCGCTGAGTTTCTCCAGCCTATTGTGTACCCATAATTGAGACACAGTTGATCTCAACTGACACGCACGAATTGTCTATCCCATCAGAATCTTCACGCAGTTTGTTAGAGGTTCCTGTTGTTGCCTCATTTCCAGCACTTCAACAATTGTTTTAAAAAAAGCTCCCCCATTTACGAGAGAGATAAAGGCGATTTTTTTTTCCTCAACATTTTTGGAACATTCTTCCACAAAAGGCTTGTGGAAGCAAAGCTTTTCAGTAATTGTCACGGCAAAGATAGATGGTTTTTGGATAAGCAGGAGGGAGAAAGGTTATTGCAGAGAAGACAGGAATGTAGAGTTGAGGTCACTCTGATCAAAGCAGCCATGAGCATAATTCCCCTGCTTGCTCATATTTCCTTATTTGGTTGAGTATCAGGACTAGTCTAACAATACAGTTATACAGCATGGAAACAGACCCAGACCACTACCTCTGCAGATGCTGCCTGACCTGCTGAGTTGCTCCAGCACTCTGTGTGTTTTGTGCAAGATTCCGCGGACTCACCAGCAATTCCTTGTGGCTCCATTTCTTTGCTCCAATGCAGAATCTCCTCCTGGTATGCTAACTTTGAGGAAGCACGGTACAGCGCCGGAGACCCTGGTTCGATCCTGACTACGGCTGCTGTCTGTACGTTCTCCCCGTGAACTGCGTGGGTTTTCTCCGGGATCTCCGGTTTCCTCCCACACTCCCAAAGACGTGCAGATTTGTAGGCAAATTGGCTTGTGTCCCTAGTGTGTGTCAGATTGTGTAAGGTGTGGACTCGGTGGGCCGAAGGGCCCGTTTCCCCACTGAATCTCTAAATTAGAGTTTCAGCGTTTCTAAACTCTGAGCGCAGTAGCTCCATCCTGGGGATGGAGTTGGATTCCTGGGAGGTGGTCTTGGAGGGGAGGCCCCCTCAAACAGTGGAGCGTCCTGGACAATAAAGCTCACCCCCTCCATGACACACGAGGAGGACCATCAGCAACAGTCTGGTTCTAGCAAGTTGCAGTACAGAACGCCACAGGTGATCCTTCCTCCCTGTGGCTATCAAACTGTACAACTCCTCCTCCTTCTGTCGTGGGGTAGACTGATTCCCCTCCCCCAATCTTTATACATCTTTTCACATTTCCAATCCTTTCCACTCATTACTTTAATTTCATGTTTGATGTATTGTGATTCCTGCTGCTCACCCGCTCTTCAACAATCTATCACTTGCCAGTCTTTGTCTCGCCCCCCCGCCTCTCTTTTGCAGCTTTCTCCCCCCCCCCCCCCCCCCCCCCCCCCAACCACACACAATCACTCTGAAGAAGGGACCCGACCTGAATCATCACATTCCTTCCAAAGATGCCACCTGACCCGCTGTTCACCCAACACTTTGTTTTGCTTGAATTAAAAGGTATGTTAATTGAAGTCACATCAAAGTCCGCTAAATTTACCAGTGTAACATCAAGATGGAGGAAAAAGATGAAAGCAGTTCTCCGAGAGAATCTCTTCACTCAGAGGAAATCTGGGCTTGAGGAGTGATGGAGGCCTAGACTCTTAAAATGTATAAGAAGTGTTTATACACTTGAAACTACAAGTATGAAGAGGTGGAATCTCTTTAGCCAGAGGGTGGTGAATCTGTGGAATTCATTACTACAGATGGCTGTGGAGGCCAAGTCAATGGATTTATTTTACAGCAGAGATCGATAGGTTCTTGATTAGAGATAGACACAAAATGCTGGAGTAACTCAGTGGGACAGGCAGCATCTCTGGAGAGAAGGAATGGGTGACGTTTCGGGTTGAGACCCTTCTTTCTTGAGTAGTACGGGTTTCAGGGGTTGCAAGGAGAAGGCAGGACAATCGGGTTGAGAGGAAAGGATAGATCAGCCATGATTGAATGGCAAGGTAGGCTTGATGGGCCGAATGGCCTAATTCTGTTCTTATAACTTAAGAACATTAAGATAGAGCAGGTTACAAAACATGTGCAGTGTAGATTAGTACTTGATGGCCAGTACGGGATGAGAAAAACATTTTTCACACAGAGAGTGGTTAATCTCTGGAATTCTCTGCCACAGAAGGTAGTTGAGGCCAGTTCATTAGCTATATTTAAGAGGGAGTTTAGATGTGGCCCTTGTGGCTAAAGGGATCAGGGGGTATGGAGACATGGCAGGTACGGGATACTGAGTTGGAATGTCAGCCATGATCATATTGAATGGCGGTTCAGGCTCGAAGGGCCGAATGGCCTACTCCTGCACCTATTGTCTATGTTACTATGTTTCTATGGTAGGCCGAGAAGCCCCGTTTCTGTGTGAGTGAAGGTAGATACAATGGTGACGTTTTTACAGGGCTTTTAATTAGGGAGATCGATATGCAGGGAATGGAAGGATATGGGGCACATTTAGCTTATCTTTGCATAATTCTCAGCGGGGATATCGTGGGCTGAAATGGCCTGATCCTGCGCTGAACTGTTTGAAGTTTTATGTTCTAAGTTCTGACCCGCTGAGTTACCGCAGCACTCTGTGTTCTTGCAAGAGAATAAAACAGCCCAGCTTTTCCCTGACAATAAATTGATGGAATTAGTGGCTGCACAGGACAATTTCTGAAACATGGCGCTAGAGGATAGAGTTCTAATCCTACTTTTGTTAATATCAGTAATGTCTATGTGAATGGATTCCATATCCAGGGGGCATTACATTCCAAGAAATCAGCTATTGAATAAATATCCATTCATGTTCGATAACTCTATTAGAACCGTGTGTGCTGGATTAACATAGATTGACTACATGACATTTATCTTATTTACATTCTTTGATAAGAGTCATACAGCATGGCAATAGGCCCAACTTGCCCATGCCGACCAACATGCCCCATCTACACTAGTCCCACCTGCCTGCGTTTGGCCCGTATTCCTTCAAACCATTTCAGGACTGGATTTGATCCTGACTATGGGTGCAGTCTGTATGGAGTTTGTACGTTCTCCCTGTGATCGTTTGGGTTTCCTCCGGGTGCTCCTGTTTCCTCCCACTGTCCACTGGCGGGACTGACAGATGAACAAAGGATATTGCATAAGGTGGTGAACACTGCCCGTTCCACCACAGGTACTGACCTCCCTACCATCGAAGGGATCTCTAGGAGATGCTGCCTTGGGGCAGCCAGCATCAAAAACCCACACCAGCCTGGCCGCACACTCATTTCACTTGGGAAGGAGATATAGGAGCCTGAAAATCACGACCAGCAGATTCAAATACAGCTTCTTCCACCAACCAAAGATAGACACAAATTGCTGGAGTACTCTCAGCAGGTCAGGCAGCATCTCTGGAGAAAACAGATAGATGACGTTTCAAGTTGGGGACCTTATTCAGGCCCTTCCAACCACCATCAGGCTCTTTAACACCACACAACACTATAAACCAGCTATGAAGAATAGACTGTCTTTGCTTGCTCTAATGACTTTAGGTTTTCTGCACCAGTAATGGGGTTATTAATTTATTGAACTTTTGTTTACTACATTCTTATCTCTGTGTGTTGCGTTTACTGCTATATAGAGTCATGCAGATCGGAACCTGGCCCTTTGGCCCAACTTCCATGTTCACCAAGATGCCACATTTAAGCTACTCATTTGTCCCCGTTTGGCCCATATCCTTCTGAAGGGTCTCAACCTGAAACATCACCCATTCCTTCTCTCCAGAGATGCTGCCAGTCCCGCTGAGTTACTCCAGCTTTTTGTCTATCTTCTAAATCGTATCTATGTACGTGTTCAAGTACTGTATGTTTTACAGTACTTGCCTCAACTACGTCCTTGTTCCATATACTCCCCCCTCCCCCCTCAGAGTGAAAACATTGCCTTCTTGTTCCTCTTACCTTAAAGCTACGTCCTTTGACTTTTGATTTCTACCCTGGGTAAAATACTCTGTACGTTCATCTGATCTATTCCCCTCATGATTTTACACACCTCTGTACGATCATCCCTCAGCCTACTGCACTCCAAGGAATAAAGTCCCAGCCTGCCAAAACTCTCCCTTGCAGCTCAGGCCCTCGAGTCCTGACAACATTCTCGTAAATCTTCTCTACACCCGTTGCAGCTTAACGACATCCTTCCTACAGATGCAGCTTCAGGTTCAGCAAGTAAAAATGTTATCTGAAATTCACCCCTTCCCCATTACTATCATCAGTCCGAAGAAGGATCCCGACCTGAAACATCACCCATTCACATTCTCCAGACATGCTGCCTGACCCGCTGAGTTACTCCAGCACTCTGTGAAACGTCACCTATCCATGTTCTCCACAGATGCTGCCTGACCCGCTGAGTTACTCCAGCACTCTGTGAAACGTCACCTATCCATGTTCTCCACAGATGCTGCCTGACCCGCTGAGTTTCTCCACCACTCTGTGTAACGTCACCTATCCATGTTCTCCACAGATGCTGCCTGACCCGCTCATTTTGTGCTTTTTTGTAAAGCAGCATCTGCAATTCCATGAGTCTACATTGAAGCACTCCTGACTCTTTAGACAAGATGGTCAGACCCTTACCTTGAACACCTCCGAGAAGAATCCCGAACCGATCTTCTCGCAGTAGAAGTCGTCGATCCTGGCCAGGGTGGACACGGCGCTGCACAGAGCCCGGTATGAGGAGGGTCGCAGACAGTTGCAGCCGAGCATCGCGCCCGACACGGGGGCCGAGTAGGGCCCGCAGTCCGGCACCAGGACCTCGCTGGGCAAGTCCAATCTCAGGTTGGTTTCCCTCGCCATCTCTCTGCCTGCCCTCCTCCCCCTCCCACCGGACCTACCCCAACCTGATTTACATCTTGCCCGGGCTTGGGAGCGGAACGCGAGGGGAGACGGGGTGCTCCAGGAGTGTTCAGAGATGAAGCCTTCACACCTTTAACCCCGGCATTTCATCCACTTGGCCCACTCTTCGTATGATCAAACCCATGAAGAGGCGAGAAGCAACGAGCAACTAATGATAAACTAGGACTCGCCTGGATCACTTTGCAAGTCATTTAGGTGTCCAATCACAATGAATCAATAAACCTTCGGCCATTCAACAACAGTCGACGGATAATCTTGCAATGTTGATCAATAACCTGGCTCTGCACAGCAACTAGTCATCAATAATCCAGCTTTGATAAATCAACAAATGAACTGATGAATTGACGATCCATTAATCAATGATCGGTATAATCCAGCAATGATAATTGATCTGGCAAAGATGAATGGATAAAGCGATGATAAGCAGTCAATATTCAGAGTTCAATCGCAAACTAAAAGAGCAATAGATCTCCTGAACTTGGGGACTGGTCACTAATCACCATTGGGGTGTTTGTTGTTTGGGGAGGTGGCTGACGTCCCTTCACCCTGTGCATGGCTTGTATTGATTCGGAGTGGGCAGAGTAGCAATACAACCTCTTCTCTGCTCAAAGCCGTCAATGCTGTTAATTGTTCCTGATTCCTGGTCTGATTCCAATCTATCAGCGCCCGGTTTGACCTGGTCTATCTAATCCTGGACTGATCTCGGTCTGATCCCAGTCTGTCTGATCCTGGCCTGACCCCGGTCTATCTGCTCCTGCTCTGATCCCAGTCTATCTGAACCTGGACTGATCCCAGTCTATCTGATCCTGTTTCTTAGTCTGATCCCAGTCTACCTGATCCTGAGTCCTGGTCCAATCCCAGGATATCCGCTGATTCCTTGTCCGATCCCAGTCTTTCCAATCCTGGATTGATCCCAGTCCGATCCTGCTTTGATCCCTGTCTATCTGCAGCTGATTCCAGATCTGATCCCAGTCTATCTGATCCTGGTTAGATCCCAGTCTGTCTGCTCCTGATCTGATCCTGGATTGATCCCAGTCTATCTGCTCCTGACCTGATCTTGGTTTGATCCCGGTCTACGCGTCCCCGATCTGATCTCAGTTTAGTTGCTCCCGATTCCTAGCCTGTTCCCGGTTTGCTCTTCCCGCTCCCAGTCTGATCCCGGTGTAAGTGCTCCTCCACCTTTGATCCCGGTTTAGCTGCTCCCGCTCCGGCTAGGCCTCCCGGGCTGCGCTCTCCGGCTCCGGCTCCGGCTCCGCCTGCGATCCCGACACTGGGGCTGACGGAGCTGCCGCCCTGCGCATAGCGCTGGCTCCGGCTCCAGCTCCGGCTCCTTATGTGGGAGCGCCGGGAGGGCGGGGAGGCTGGAGCGGGGCGGCGCTGCCCTGCCCTGCCCTGCCCGCCTGCCGCAGACACCGGGCGCCGCCTGCGGGCCACTGCCGAACCCAGCAAAGCCGCAACTCCGAGTGTCCCAGAGCCCGGGACATGAGGGTCATCCTCTCTCCCTTCTCTCTCCCCTCCCGCTCTCCTCTCTCCTTCTCTCCTTCTTCCCACTACTCTCTCCCTCTCTTCTCTCCGTCGCTCCCCTCTCACCCTCTCCCTCTCTTCTTTCTCCCCTCTACCTCACTCCCTTCCCCCCTCGCTTTCTCTCCTTCTCTCCTTCTCTCCTTCTTCCCTCCACTCTCTCCCTCTCTTCTCTACCTCGTTCCCCTCTCCTCCTCTCCCCCTCTCCCTCTCTTCTTTCTCCCCTCTACCTCACTCGCTTCCCCCCTCGCTTTCTCTCCTCTCTCCTTCTTCCCTCCACTCTCTCCCTCTCTTCTCTACCTCGTTCCCCTCTCCTCCTCTCCCCCCTCTCCCTCTCTTCTTTCTCCCCTCTACCTGACTCCCTTCCCCCCTCGCTTTCTCTCCTCTCTCCTTCTTCCCTCCACTCTCTCCCTCTCTTCTCTACCTCGTTCCCCTCTCCTCCTCTCCCCCTCTCCCTCTCTTCTTTCTCCCCTCTACCTCACTCCCTCCCCCCTCGCTTTCTCTCCTTCTCTCCTTCTTCCCTCCACTCTCTCCCTCTTCCCTGTCCCCCTCACTTTCACTCTCCCCTCTCCCCCTCTTCCCTTTATCTCTCCCCCTCACCCTTTCCCTCCTCCTCTTCCCTCCTGACTCTCCCCTCTCCCTCTATTCTTTCTCCTCTCTCCCTCACTCCCTCCCCCCTCCCCCTGAATCTTCCCTCGCCCCCTCCCCCTCAATCTTCCCTCTTCTCCATCACTCTTCTCTATTCGCCACCTTAACAATCTTTCCTCACCTCTCTCTTTCCCTCTCTCTCCCTTTTTTTCTCTCTCTCACTCCCTCCCGCTCCCTCTACTCCCCCTCCCCCTCTCCCCCTCTCCCCCTCTCCCCTCCTCTCTATCCACTCTTTCCCCTCTCCCTCCCCTCTCCCCTCTCTCCTCTCCACTCTTTCCTCTTTCTCCTCTCTCTCTCATCTCTTCCCTCTCGCTCCCCCTTCTCCCCTCTTTCCCCCTCTCCCCACTCTCCCCCTCTTTCCCATCTCCCGCTCCCCCCTTGCCCTCTCACCATCTCAACCCTCTTTACTCTTCATCTCCCCACCTTTCACCATCGCCCCTCCGTGGACCCCTATCACTTTGTTGTGTGCTTCTCTGAGTTAGTCACAGAGTCGTACAGCATGGAAACAGGGCCTTCAGCCCAACAGCCAGACAGACCAACATGCCCCTGCACTAGTCCCACTTGCCTGCTTTTGGCCCAGATCCTTCTAAACCTACCACATTCATGTCCCAATCTATCCCATGTCCCGGGACCCTTTTTCAACTAGGAGCTTGAAAGCCCGATATCCAGACTTAAAAGCAGCTTCCTCCCCGCCACTATCTATGGCCAGCACAGAGGTGCAGTGGTAGAGTTGTTGCCTCACAGCGCCAGAGATCTGGGTTTGATCCTGAGTATGGGTGCTGTCTGTATGGAGTTTGTACGTTGGTTTTCTCCGGGTGCTCCAGTTTTCCCCTTTATTCTCAAGACGTGCAGGTTTGGCTTCTGTAAATTGCCCCTAGTGGCTAAGGGAATCAGGGGGTATGGAGCGAAGGCAGGCACGGGCTGCCATGATCATATTGAATGGCGGTGCAGGCTCGAAGGGCCGAATGGCCTACTCCTGCACCTACTTTCTATGTTTCTATGTCTACAGTGTGTAGGATAAAACTAGTGTACAGAATGATCGCTGGTCGTCATGCACTGTATGGCGGAAGGGCCTGTTTCCACACTGTATCTCTAAACTATACTAAATTAAACACTTGAACCAACTATCTCATTCACACCCCATTGCCAGAGGTGCTCGCACAAACTCTACCTCATATGGTTATTATGTTTTTGTAATTACCTGTGTAATTTTTTGTAATTACAGTGATGTGACCTGGGGTCATCGGGTGCTTCGGGTCTCACAACATCAGGCACCGTCGCCCAGGCGTCCCAGACGGGGTTGATCAGGCCCTGACTTGCGACCCAGCAGCAATCGCCCACAGATCAGCCCACTTAATCCAAAGCCACCTAGTGGCTTTCTCTGGGGCTTCGCTTGCGGATTGAATGGCCCTCTTCTTTGTCAGCCCAACTGGTTGAGGACTTTGAAGAGTGAGCGTCCTGCAAAGCCTCCACTGCTCAACTCTATGGGCTCATAGTATGTCTTCCAGCCACTGGCCTGGCACATCTCCACCATTTCCTGGTATTTTGTGCTTTTCCTCACGTATATATATATATATATATATATATATATATATATAAACACACATGCACATATATATATACACATGGACATACATATATATCTACACATAGATACACATACACATACACCCACACATACACATATATATATATATATATATATATATATATATATATATGCACATGCATACAACATGCTGGAGTAACTCAGCAGGTCAGTCATCATCTTTGGAGAAATGGTTCGAGATCCTTCAGATGCAGAGATCATCAATTTGTGTGTGTGTGTGTGTGTGTGTGTGTGTGTGTGTGTGTGTGTGTGTGTGCATATATGTTTATATATAAATATATATTTATGATGAACTTTTTTCCATTTATTATATTGTTTACAGTGAACCATATTTACACACACACGCACACACACGCACACACACACACACACACACACACACACACACACACACACACACACACACACACACACACACACACACACACACACGCATATATATCTGAAGAAGGGTTTCGGCCCTAAATGTTGCCTATCTCCTTCGCTCCTTAGATGCTGCTGCACCCGCTGAGTTTCTCCAGCTTTTTGTGTACCCACGCATATATATATATTTATGTATTTATATATACACGTATATCTTTCTCCATTCTGCTATTTTGCTCTTGTCGTTGAATGTCTTGCTGTATTTATCATTGCTATATGTTTACTGTTTACTCCATGCGTCTCAAGTGAACAAGCAATTTCATTGCGCCCTGTTGGAAATGACAATAAACTAATCTGATCTGTGACTTCCATTGCTGATCATGAGACTGCACTTCTCAGGGTCAATCAATTGGAAATGTGTTATCCACAACAACTCTAACTAGGTGTAGTTTCCATGGATACTTTACCGATGGAAGCGGTCCCTATGGACACTCGTTCAATAGGTATTTTCCGGATAAGCTTTCTGGATACAGTATCTGTTCACATATACATTACTATTAGTAACGAACAAGGGATTGAAAACCCCTCTAGTGACAGATTTCAGAAATTGCACAAAATTGACGAATTGCACTGATTTATTATCAGGAAGATTTTTTTACTAAAAATAAATGTGTTCAATTATTTACAATAAGCAAGCAACACCAAACACACCCACCACCAAATACAAAAATGACCAATTACTCTTACTACTAAATATTAAATAACTATATTACAATCCGGTTCTACGATACATTCGGGAAAAAGATGGACTGTTTTATTCTTGAAGAAGTGCAAAAATATTTAAATTACAAAAACATAATAACCGTATGTTTTATTCTTTTGCAAAACACAACGAGCTGCGGTAAGTCAACAGGTCAGAACATAGAACATAAAACAGTACAGCACAGGAATAAGCCCTTCGGCCCACAATGTCTATGTTGAACATAATGCCAAGACTAACTCCTGCCTGCACTTAACACATATCACTCCTTCCCTCGGGCCAGATGGCACAGCCTCAGAATAAAAGGACATACCTTTAGAAAGGAGATGAGGAGGAATTTCTTTAGCCTGAGGGTAGTGAGTTTGTGGAATTCATTGCCACAGAAGGTTGTGGAGGCCGTCAATTAATATTTTTAAGGCAGAGTTACAGCAGATAAATTCTTGATTAGTACAGGTGTCAGGGGTTATGGGGAGAAGGCAGGAGAATGGGCTTGAGAGGCAAAGATTAACTATCGGATCTGCCTCCACTACCATCCCTGGCAAAGCATTCCAGATACTCACCACCCTCTGTATTAAAAACTTGCCCTGCACATCTCCTTTAAACTTTATCACTCTCACCTGAAAGCTCTGTCTCCTAATATTTGATAAATCTATCCTGGGAAAAAGTTTTGATTCTTTCATTTCTACTCCTTTCATCTAAATTACTAAAAGTCTGATCTTGACCGCTATTGGCTTACTGTGGTTTGATTTCCGAGTGAATGCCGCCACCTACGGCCGTCATTTTTGGCCAGCTCGCTCAGAGCCCCCCTCCGCCTTCCTGGACCAGAGGATTTTTCCCATTGATGAAAAATCAGAGAGATGTTAATGTTTTTTTTAAATTGCCATTCTCTCTGCTGCCCCTGCTGGAGGGAAGGGGAGGGGCTATAAAACCAGGAAGCGGTGTGCCTCACTCAGTCTCTGCAAGATGGAGGAATCCAGAGGGTTCCGTCTCTCTGCGCTCTGAATAGCACTGAACGCATGTCTACTCAACTGTGAGTGCCCTTAATGTGGTTCTAAAATGCTTGCAAAACGTGTCTATTGGTTTTAAAATGCTTGCAAAAAGTGTCTCTCTTGCTTCTAAAATGCATGCAGAAAGTGTCTCTATTGGTTCTAAAATGCTTGCAGAAAGTGTCTATTGGTTCTAAAATGCTTGCAGAAAGTGTCTATTGGTTCTAACATGCTTGCAAAAAGTGTCTATTGGTTCTAAAATGCTTGCAAAAAATGTCTATTGGTTCTAAAATGCTTGCACAAAGTGTGTATTGGTTCTAAATGTTTGCAAAAAGTGCCTATTGGTTCTGAAATGGTTGCAAAAAGTGTCTCTATTGGTTCTAAAGTGATTGAAAAGTATTGGTTCTAAAATGGTTGCAGAAAGTGTCTCTATTGGTTCTAAAATGCTTGCAAAAAGTGTGTCTGTTGGTTCTAAAATGCTTGCAAAAAGTGTCTCTATTGGTTCGTTTTTTATTAAATATTTTTATTAGACGTAAGTACATATTAATCGAATATACTTCTCACATACATTCGTAATTTTATTAATATTAACAATTATGTCTTATATATTTCTATACTTTTTTTGCAGGTAAGAAAAGATAGAGAAAAATTAAGTAAGAGTAGGAAATCAAAAATAAAGAAATGAATCGAGTTTTAAAAAAGTTATCCATCATTGGAGATATATCCATGATTTGTTCTATGTGATTCTTCATCTATTCCATTATTCAGGCTTCAGTCAGGCTCTCGTACCGAGTCATTTTGACTCTTTAGATATTCAACAAATGGAGACCATATTCCTCTGAAAAGATCCAACTTGTCCAATAGGACAAGCCTTAATCTTTCCAGATGAAGTGTCTCCGACATTCCTGTAATCCACATTTTGATTGTGGGGGATGTAGGACCTTTCCAGAATTTCAATATTAATTTTTTCCCAATTATTAGACTATAATCAATAAAAAATATTTGATTTGTTGTTATTAATTGATCTGTTTCTAATATTCCCAGTATTATTAACTTTGAGTCAGGGATCAGATTCATATTAACAACATTCGAAATTATCTTAAATATCTCTGTCCAAAATTTAGTAATTTTTACACAATTTGTAAATGAGTGCGTTAAGTTAGCTTCTCAGTGTTGACATTTATCACATATGGCAGATACATTTGAAAAAATACAATGTAGTTTAGATTTTGAATAATGTAGTCTATGTAATGTTTCAAATTGTATAATAGAGTGTCTAGCATTTAACGAGCAGTGGTGTATATGCTGTAGACTTTCATCCCATATTTCAGGTCTAATGATTTGACCTAATTCGTTTTCCCATGATTGCCTATATATTTCTGTCATTGGGACCTATTTTATCCAGTAAAATATTATAAATATATGATATCAATTTTTCTGTGTTCGGGTGTTTATTTAGGCATTCATCTAAAATTTCTGTCTTTCTATTTCTAATTTCCTGTGTATTTGCTTTTACATAGTCTCTAATTTGTAGATATCTAAAGTAATCTTTTGAATGTAATCCATAAATGTGTTGTAATTCTTGAAATTGTCATTGTCGACTTCAGAAAGAACAGAGGGGGCAGACACACCCCCATCCATATAAACGGGACTGGGGTGGAGCGGGTCTCCAACTACAAATTCCTTGGGGTACACATCTCGGAGGATCTGTCCTGGTCGCTCAACACCTCCAAGCTGATCAAAAAGGCGCAGCAGGGCCTTTACTTCCTGAGGAGGCTCAAAAAAGCCCACCTGTCCCCCCAGATCCTGACCAACTTTTACCGCTGTACCATTGAAAGCATCCTGACCACCTGATTTACGGTATGGTACAGCAGTTGCACCGTAGCAGACAGGAAGGCACTACAACGGGTGGTGAAAACCGCCCAGTACATCATCGGTGCCCCGCTCCCTGCCATGGATGCCCTCCACCGAAAACGGTGTCTGAAACGGGCTGGGAAGATCATCAAGGACCCCCTCCCACCCTAACCATCGACTGTTTGCCCTCCTACCATCGGGGAGGCGGTACAGGAGCCTCAGGTCCCGCACCAGCAGGATGAGGAGTAGCTTCTACAATAACACCATCGCACTGCTGAACTCGGAGACCCGCCGATAGATTTCCACATCTGTACTTACTTATCTGTATTTATCTATATATTGCTATCACTTCGTACTGTCACTAAACTGCATTTCGTTGTACCCATACTTGTATCTGTGCAATGACATTAAAGTTGAATTGAATTGAAATGAAAGGAAAGAATTTTCCCTGTAGAGATCTCCCCTTATGAATTCCATAGTTTTTCCATTGTAAAAAACCTTTGTCCATCATTGAGGGTTTAAATGTAACATTATTTACAATGGTAAGGGCTAGTGGTATACATTCCAATTTTAGTGTTTTCTTTATTTGTTTCCAGATACGTATTCCACTTTCTATTATAAGGTTTTCACTATAGGTTTTCTTACCTATTTTAATATTGGCGAATAAAATCGAACTAATTTCAAAAGACGAACAATCTTCTTTTTCCATTTTTAACCAGGTTGGTTGTTTATCTGTCTCTACAAACCAAAAATTCATATTTTTAATATTAACTGCCCAGTAGTAAAACATAAAGTTTGGTAGCGCTAGACCTTCATTTATTTTTGGTTTACATAAATGTTTTTTGTTTATTCTATGGCAATTATAATCCCAGATAAAGTTGGTGACTATAGAATCAACCTTCTTAAAAAAATGTTTAGGATTTATCTATTGGTTCTAAAATGCTTGCAAAAAGTATCTCTGTTGGTTCTAAAATGCTTGCAAAAAGTGTCTCTATTGGTTCTAAGATGCTGCCTGGCCAGAGTGACTGAGCTGCCTGGCCAGAGTGACTGAGCTGCCAGCCCAAGAATCCATTCGGCCCACAATGTCCATACTAGCCCTCTGGAAACCAGTCCCTTTGACCCACAACACACATGCTAGTGCTCCAGAAAGTCCCCCCCCCCCCCCCCCCCCTACTGGCCAGCAATATTGGAATTGGTGGAGAGATGGAATATTGCATTGGGGGACCAGCCCTCCCGTGTGAAGCTGGGACCCAACAGGTCCCACTTAGTCTAGTAATTTTATATAATTCGAACAGGTCTTTCTAGAGAAAATAATCAAAGTCTGTGCAACCTCTCTGTGCACTAATACCCCCTAATTCAGACATCATTCTGGTAAGCCTACTCTGCACCCTCTCCAAAGGCTTCCCATCCTTCCTGTAATGGGGTGACCAATACTCCAAATAAGGCCTAACCTTAGTCTAGTTTAGTTTAGTTTCGTTTAGTTTAGAGATACAGCGTGGAAACAGGCTCTTCGCCCCACCGAGCCACCCCGACTAGCTATCTCCGCACACTTACATTCTCCGACGCACACTAGGGACAATTTACATTTATACCGAGCCAATTAGCTTACAAACTTGTACGTCTTTGGAGTGTGGGAGGAAACCGAAGATCTCGGAGAAAACCCACACGGTTCACGGAGAGAACGTAAAAACTCCGTACAGACAAACAGCCACAATCAGGATCGAACCTGGGTCCATGCCGTTGTAAGCAGTATCTCTACCGCTATGCCACCATGCTGCCTATGCCACCATGCGAGTCCTGTAAGGCTGCATCATGACTTCCTGACTCTAATACTCAATAATCTGATCAATGAAGGCAAGCATACCATATGCCTTCTTTACCACTGTATCTACTTGTGTTGCCACTTTCAGGGACTTGGACCCAAAGATCCCTCTGTACATCAATGCTGATAAGGGTCATGCCAATAATTATATATTCTCTCCGGCCTGAATATTATCCTTCCACCACATCCCTCTGCCTTCTATCAGTAATCCAGTTCGGAATCCATCTGATCAGGTCACTGTGAATCCTGTGTACCTTAATCTTCTGATGACAATGATACTTTATTGTCACTTGTACCTATGTATTGAGACACAGTGCAAATCATGCTATAGATAAGCACAATCATAAATAAATGCAAAAGTGCAACAATTGTAGTGTAATGGTCGACTTCACCGAGACGGTAAACATAGGGTCGCCACATTTCTGCTGCCCACAAAGTTTCAAAGTTGTTAAGAGCACAGTCTTATCTCGGCCTTAAAGGCCCGTTGTCTTGGAGACACCGATCCTCTCCCATGAACCGCCGCCATCTTGAAAACAGCCCTCTGACTAGCGTCCGCTATTGTTGCCGACACCCTCCCCCCCTCCTTTCCCGGTTCCTGGTCTTCGGAATTGAGCAGGAGACCAGCCTCGGACGACTCCAGTTGGGTTCCTGGTTCCGCAGCCGATAAGCCAGGCCTGCTGCGGCTCACCGGCAGCTTCTGCTGCCCCGCGCGGCTGATCGGGAGCTGATGGCCTGCCATGGGGGAGTTGCCTTATCAATTGCCTTATCAATATCCATGCCAGGAAGCACATGTGAAGAACTCAGGTCCAGAACATGTCAATTACCTGTTTTATAGTCCCACTTGGTATTAAGGCTAGGGATGAAGGTTAACTGTTGGAGACTGAGAACAAACTGAGATTGGAGAGTGATTGGAAATTTTATCAGTAATCAATGGTGGAGCAGCAGGTAGAGCTGCTGCCTCCAGCACCATAGACCAAGGTTAGTTCCTGACCTCGACTGCTGTCTGTAGGAGTTTGCACGTTCTCCCTGTGACAGCATGGCTTCCTCGTGGTGCTCCCACTCCCCAAAGACATGCAGGTTTTGTAGGTTAATTGGCCCTCTGCAAATTGACCCTCGTGTGTAGGAAGTGGATTCAGAAGTGAGATAACATACAATGAGTGTAAACGGGTGATCAATGGTCAACGTGGATTCAATAGACAACAGACAATAGGTGCAAGAGTAGGCCATACGGCCCTTCAAGCCAGCACCACCATTCAATGTGAACATGGCTGATCATCCACAATCAGTACCCAGTTCCTGCCTTCTCCCCATATCCCCTGACTCCGCTATCTGCAAGAGCCCTATCGTGCTCTCTCTTGAAAGTTTCCAGGGAAGTGGCATCTACCACCCTCTGAGGCAGAGAATTCCACAGACTCACAACTCTCTGCGTGAAAAAGTGTTTCCTCATCTCTGTAATAATTAGATGGGCCGAAGGGCCTGTTTCCATGCTGGATCTTTCAAACCATTAATGAAAAACAATGAGTTGGAGTTAAATCTGATTTGAAACACAAGCAACTTCCATTGCCGAAATCTGGAGCAAAATACAATCTGCAGGAGGAACTCAGCAGGTCAGGCAGCATCTGTGGAGTGGAAGGAGTTGATGATGTATCGGGACAGAGAAAGATGGATATCAAGAGGAGAGTGAGAGGGGTGAGAGAGAGGGCGGTAATCATTGGTGGATTGAGGAGGGGGGTGAAGTCTCTAACAAAAGGTTTTAGCATGAAATGACGACAGATCAATTCTCCTCCTCAGACGCTGCCTGACTGGCTGAGTTGCTCCAACAGTTTTTTTTCTGAAATCAGATTTGAGTCCCACATTCCCTGAGGGGTTCCTCTTCGAGGATAACAATGGAAAGATCATGAGTTTGTTGTCATAGGGATGTAGGCTCTTCAGCCCATCAACCACTTGTTTACACTAATCCTAACATAACCCATTTTATTAGTCGTAGAGTCATACAGCACAGAAACAGGCTCTTCAACCAACCTATTCATGCCAACCAAAATGTCCCATCTTAGCTAGTCCTATTTATCCATGCCTGGCCCTTATCCCTCTACGCCTGTCCTATCCATGCACCTGTCATTTAACTGCTCTTATGGTACCTGTACAACTACCTCCTTTAGATTAGTTTCGAGATACAGCTCAAAAGCAGGCCCTTCGGCCCACCGAGTCCGTGCCGACCAGCAATCCCACGCACACTTGGGACAATCAGGGCCTGATTTAGATGAAGAGAGGCCCTAAGCTATTTCACTTGTGAGCCCTCCCCCCCCCCCCCCCCCTAAATCCCCCCCCCCGCCCCCAATCCCCCCCCCCCATCCCCCAACCCCACAAGGCTGATTCGGAAGTCCTATAGTTGGGAAATATTTCTTAAAGAATTGTTCCTTATTGACAATTATATTGCAAAACCCGAATCAAGTCTGAATCAAAAAGGCTAACTTATAACTAAACAAACAGGCTCACTACTTAATAAACAAACAACTCACAAAGCAGTTTGGTAGACCAATTCAAAACTTTACTAATTATCGGCCGATGGAAGTGGCAAGGAAAACAAACTCCAGCGAAGTGAGCAACAGACAATTGGCCGTCCTCTCTCCACTTCCCTGAACACAGAATTACATAGTATTATATACTGTTGAGGCAGCTGATGTCCTGCCGACAGTTTAAAATAAAATGGTCTAAGGCCGGAAGATGGCCATGACGTGGGGTCCAAGAGGAGGGGGTCCGTTGGTCAAAAGGGATCATCAATGGGGGCGAGGACACTTTCCCATGGAAGAATGGTGTGAGGCAGAAGCGACGGAAGAAGAGCTCCAAATCGCGGCGGGAACGGAACTCATTGAGGTGTGTATGGAGGGGGACAAAGGTGAGGCCTCTGCTGCAGACAAACCATTCGGTATCTGAGAGGGAGAGGTCAGGGGGGATGGTGAACACATGGCGGGGATGGGGGTTGGGGCTGGAGGAAGGCAGGTGAGTGGACTGAGGCCGAGGTGATATCTGGTGGGGGGGGGGGGGGGGAGGTAGTGGGTGGTCAGGGGATAGGGGGGTATGAGGACTGTAGTGTGGGTGGGGAAGTGCTGCGGTCACATGGTTTGGGGGGAATGGGGAAGATCCAGTGGAACAGCCACTGAGGTTACCAGAGTTGGGGGGACTAGCATTAGGACCCAGCGCAGTCAAACCCAGGGGAGTGGGAATCTGCAGCATGGAAACCAAAGATACTAGAGGAGCTCCATTGCTGAGTTCAGGCTTGCAGATAAGGCGACGGCTTCGGGCTGCTGGAGGGCGGTGGAGTGGCCAGGGTCGGCGGGCAAAGCGTGGGAGGTCCCAGTGGGCGGATGGTCGGTGGGGTGGTGAGGTTCGACGAGTCCGGTGTGGCGGCGATGTGAGTCCGCCCCAGGTGCGGCAGCGAGGTGGGTCAGCCCCCAGTGTGCCGGCGAGGTGGGTAGGCCCCCAGTGCAGTGGCGAGGTGTGTAGGCCACCCGTGCGGCGGCGAGGTGTGTAGGCCCCCCGTGCGGTGGCGAGGAGGGTAGGCTCCTAATGCGCCGGCGAGGTTCGGCAGGGGAAAAGGGTTAAATAAACTACATAACTTTTGCTTTGTCCTGCACTTCTAATGATCCAAGGATCTGTGGAGCAAATTCCTCTCCACAACGAATATAAGCCTCACCTGCATTTTAATATCTCCCCCCCCCCCCAAACCCCCCACACCACCAAAGCCTCCGGAATCGCAAGCACAGCGCCACTGATGGTAGGTTTTGTAACAACTCCACTATCGCACAGCGCCACTGATGGTAGGTTTTGTAACAACGCCACTATCTCAAAAGTGACAATTAACAGAATGGAGCTCGATCTCGATGACCTAAGCTTAAACTTGTCTAGCTTATACGTAAATCCGGCCCGGGAACAATTTATAATTAGACCAAAGCAATTAACCTACGAACCTGTACATCTTTGGAGTGTTGGAGAAAACTGGAGATACCGGAGAAAATCCACGCAGGTCACGGGGAGAACGTACAATTCTAACGTTATACTGCCGTGCTGCCCTTTGGTCATAGAGTGGTAGAGTACGGAACAGGCCCTTCAGCCTAATCTGTCCATGCTAATCAAAATGCCCCTTCCAATGGACACGCAGCCTCCCTCGAGAACATGGATAGGTGACGTTTTGGAACGGGACACTTCTTCAGACTGATTGTAGGTGGGAGAAGAAAGCTGGAAGAGAGGAAGGGCAGGACAAAGCTTGAGAGGTGATAGGTTGATACAGGGGGAGGGGGGAGGACGGTTAGAGGCAGATGGTTAGACAAAGACCAGAGATGTAAAGACAGAAGGTGTGAGACAAAAGGACTGACGAGATACAAATTGTGAAGCTGGAGGATGGAAGATGTCTGACCTGCTGAGTTCCTCCAGCGCTGGTGTCTTTTTTTGGGCAAATTAAATGCTGGCCTTTTTGGCAATGGACAGATCTGATTAAATTAAACGAAGTAGACATTGGAATAAAAAGGTAGTGATAATTTGTGAAATCCTGTCCAATTTGGGTGGCACAATGGCACAGTGGTACAGTTGCTGCCTTACAGCACCAAAGACCTGGGATCGATCCTGACTAAGGGTGTTTGTCTGTACAGAGTTTGTACATTCACTCTGTCCCTTCCTTCTTTGTTGTTTGTTTGTATGTGTTAAATATATGTTTGTAATGTTCTTTTAGCTTGTTTTATGTGGGGGGGTGGGGGGGGGGGGGGGGGGGGGGGGTGGGGGGGGGGGGGGTGGGGGAAACTTTTTCTAATCTCTTACCTCAACGGAGATGCGATTTTTTCCAAAGATAGAGGAGTTGGCGGCCTTTGCTGGAGACTGACTTCGAGAACTCCACCGCGGGTGCCTGCGGAGTTTAACATCGTGGAGCTCACGGTCTCTGGTTAGAGACCCACTTCGGGAACACCAAGCTGCAGGAGCTTCGACCGCCCCGACGCCAAGGGCATAAATTGCCCCAAGTGTGGATGGTTTGACTGCCCCGATTGCAGGAGAATGAAAGAGGAAGAAGATTGGACTTTATTGCCTTCCCTCACAGTGAGGAACGTGGGGAATCCCCTGTGGTGGATTTTTATGTTGACTTTTTTGTAGTTGTGTGTCCTGCTGCTTTTTTTTAGAGTGGCAGTATGGTAATTTGAATTTCACTGTACCTTAATTGGTACATGTGACAATAAACTGACATTGAAACCTTTTCCACGTGGGGTTTCACCAGGTGCTCCGGTTTCCTCCCACATTCTAAAGACATCTGGGTTTGTAGGTTCATTGGTTTCTGTAAATTGTCCCTGGTATGAAAGATAGAACTATTGTGTGGGTGATTGCTGGTCGACGTGGGATCGGTGGGCCAATGGGCCTGTTTGCACACTGTATCTCTAAACTAAACTAATTGTACTAACGTCCTTTTGAGAAGCAAATCCAACATCGTTATTGTTTCAACATATAACAGCAGGCCCACACCACCTTAGCCGAGTCTTAACTTCTCTCTGCAGTTCCCCAGCAAATCACTTAACTTAGATGGTCAATAAGTTCTGGGTTTACAGATGATCTTCTGACTGGAAAAGGATTTCACAACTATAGTGCATAATGCAACAGGAAGATTTGGAAACACATCAGGTTAGACATTCTGTGTGAAATGAGGAACTATACAGTGGTTTATTTTGGACTTTAGACTTGCGACATACAGCGCAGAAACAGGCCCCTAGGCCCACCGAGTCCGGCCAAACAGCATTCGCCCCATAGACTAACACCATCCTACACACACTAGGGACAAATTACAATTTACAGAAGCCAATTGACCTACAAACCTCACACGGCTTTGGAGGAAACCGGAGAATCTGGAGAAAACCTACGCGGTCACGCTCAACGTAAAAATGCTTAGTTTGGTTTAGTTTGGAGATACAGAGCGGAAATGCTAACCTTCGGCCCACCAAGTCCGTACTGACTAGTGAACCCCATATACTATCCTACGCACTACGGACAATTTACAAATTTACCAACGCCAATTGGTAAACCACCCTACCGACCTGTATGCCTTTGGATTGTGGGGGGAAACCAAAGGAACCCCAGGCGGTCATGGGGAGAGCATAGAAACTCTGTATAGACCGCACCTGTGGTCAGGATCGCCACTGTGCCGCTCTCTTCTGTTAATTGCCACTGAATTCACTGTTAGTTGAGCGTGTACCAGGAAGTGAAGAAACACTGACTTAAGCATCAGTTTTGTATTGTGTAGAGGCAGAAAGTCCCAGTGCGGAGAGCTGGACACCAGGAGATAGCCAGCGATGATGCTCCTCTCCACTTGGCTGTCTACTGTTCTGCTGTTGGTCTCAGTACATGGAAACAGTAGGTGTTTTTTTATTTGTTACAATCGCCTTATTGGTACAGTGCAGGTTTATTACTGTTGTCTGTACCGAGTTACAGTGAAGAACGGTGTTTGTGTGTTTTTCAGTCAAACCATGGGATATACTAATAATGGGATAGACACAAAGTGCTGGAGTAACTCGGCGGGTTAGGCTGCATTTCTGGTGAAGACACAAAATGCTGGAGTAACAACAGGCAGCATTTCTGGAGAAAAGGCATAGGTGACGTCTTGAGTCAAGACCCTTCTTCAGACTGAGGAGACTTAGACCCATCTTTAGACTGAAGAACATGGATAGGTGATGTTTGGTGTCAGGCCCTTGTCTTCAGAAACATCACCCAGTTTAGATTAGTTTAGTTTATTGCCAGGTGTACCAAGGTACAGTGTAACGTTTTTTTTTGTTGTGTGCCATCCACTCAGCAGAAAGACCGTACACATGATTACAATCCAACTGTCCACAGTGTACAGATCCAGGATAAAGGGGATAACGTTTAGTGCAAGATAAAGTCCAGTAAAGTCCCATTAAAGATATTCCAAGAGGCTCGAATGTGACTTGGATCACGTCCAGGTCACACTGGTAGCTCAGGATAGCCCTCCAGTTGTTGATGGGATGGTTCAGCTGCGTGAAAACTATAGCTGGGAAGAAACTATCCCTGTATCTGGAGGTGTGCGTTTTCACACTTCTGTATCTCTTGCCTGATGCGAGAGGGGAGAAGAGGGAGTGTTCTCCAGAGATGCTGCCTGACCCACTGCGTTACTCCAGCATTTTGAATCTATCTTCGGTATAAACCACCATCAATTGTTCCTTTTTATTACACTAATATTGTTTTTGTGTAACTTTATTGATCTTTCGATTATTACGCTATCTAATGTGCCTACAGACTTGTTATGCTGTTGTAAATAAGAATTTCATTGTTTGTTTCAGAACATATGATAATTAAGCACTGTTGATTCTTGACTTGCAATCATGCCATACGCATGCACAAAAGAAAAAAAAAATCCATATTGGCTACGGTAGAGATGCTGCCTTGCAGCGCCAGAGGCCAGGTTTGCCCTGGCTATGGGTGCCCTCTGTATGGAGTTTGGACATTCTCCCTATGTGGGTTTACACTGGGTACTCCGGTTTCCTCCCACACTCCAAGGATGTACAGGTTTGTAGGTGAATTGGCTTTGGTAAGTTTTAAAATTGGGAATTGGAGGAGAGGATGAGGTCACGATCTCTACCAGACACAGATAGCCGTGACTGTCCTCCACCCTCAGCTGCTTTATCCTGGTTGAGGCGTTTCCCCGCTCTGGTTCCCCGACCAGCTCGAACCGAGTTGCTCCGTTCTCCGCCGCCCAGGATCCTTCAGCTTGGAGTCTGAATGTGACGATGTGTCGGTAGGGATCTTTCCTCATCCACGTGACCGAGAGTGAGACATTGTTGAGTGGAGGCGGTGGGAACACACAGGGTAACGTGTCCGAATCCCCCTCAGTCCCAGTCACCACTGAGACATTCCCGCTGGGAGCTGAAGGAAGAACTGACACCGGTCAAGAGAAGCAGGAGGAGAGAGCTGGAGATAATGTATGCTGGAAATAAGAACTGGATGCTGGACATGCTGAATGAGCTTTAGATGTGTCATAAGTTCATAAATGATATGTTGAATTAGGCAGTTCGGCCCACCAAGCCTACCATTCAAACATGGCTGTTCTATCTTATCCTCTCAACCCCATATTCCCCTGCCTTTTTCCCCCCATCCCCCGACACCCGTCCTAATCAAGAATCTGGTAAATCTCTGCCTCAAAAATATCCATTGACTTGGCCTCCACACCCTTCGACGGATATGAATTCCACAGATTTACCACCCTCTGACTAAAGAAATTCCTCCTTATTTCCATTCTAAAGGTACATCCTTTTATGCTGATGCTGTGGCCTCTTATCCTTGACTATCCCACGAGAGGAAACATCCTCTCCACATGCACTCTATCCAGGCCTTTCACTATTCAGTAACTTTCTATTAAGTCCCCCGTCATCCTTCTATACTCCAGCCAGTACAGGCCCAGTGCAGTCAAACGCTCATCATATGTTAACCCACTCATTCCTGGGATAATTCTCGTAAACCTTCACTGGACACACACACGCACATACATACAACATACATACACACACGCATATACACACAACATTCACACAAACACACACGTGCTAACACATGTTAGAACACGTGCACACACACACACACACCTACACACACACCCATGCCTGCACAATAAAGGGATGCAGATGAACACGTACGGTCACAGATATATGCACACAGAAATGAGACGCACACACACAGTCACTGACATACACACAAAGTAGACACATAGACAGTACCACGTACACACTGCCGCATGTACACATGCACACAAATGAGATGTGCACACATACAGGAATATAGACAGACACACAAATATACACCAGCAAGTGACACACGCACACACATACATATAGACACTCGCACGCACGAGACATACAAATGGACACACATACACGCACTCACACATTCATACAAAAACATACACAATGACCCAATGACACACACAAACCAAGAGACATCGACGCATACGTGTATGCACGCACCCGACAGAATCACACACACATAGATATACAACCCACATGCACACCCATACACAAACAGATACACACGCATAGCGATAGGCACACATTTACTCACACACATGCACTCGCACAGACACACATGCAGCCACAAATGCAGCACCAGGCACACACAAATACACATTTTCTTACCTGCACTTTCTCTGTAGGTTTTCCTTGTGTGGTCTGGTTTCCTCCCACATTCCAAAGGCGTGCAAGTTTGTATGTTAATTGGCTTCTGTAAACTGCCCCTAATGCGTAGGATGCAGAACTGGGATCGCATTGAACTGGTGATCGCTGGTTGGCGGGGACTCAGTGGGCTAAAGGGTCTGTTTCCATGCTGCATCTCTAAACTAAACTGAATCTAGAACAGATTTGAACAGGTACACGGATACGAAAGGTTTAGAGGAATATGGGCCAATGACGGGCAGGTAGCACTAGTGTAGAGCAGGCATCTTGCCATCTTGGGAAAGTTGGGCTGAAGTGCCTGTTTCCACACTGTATGACTATGATATGATTCCAACATAACGGGTGTCAGAGGTTATGGGGAGAAGGCAGGAGAATGGGGTTAGAAGGGAGAGATAGATCAGCCATGATTGAATGGCGGAGCAGACTTGATGGGCCGAATGGCCTAATTCTACTCCTATTCCTTATGATCTTATGACTTTCATCCCTCTCCTCTCCTGGCCACCTTTGACCTTCGTGCCCAGTGGGCGCCTCCCACAGCCGACCTTGAAGGCGTGGAAGACAAGACCCCCCTTCCCCCAGTTCTTCTTTGCAGCCTCCTTTATTCCTGCATGTTCGAGTTATTGAACCAGGCTGTGATTCAACCAGTCTATGCTCTCCACCGTATACCTGTACAAGTTGTGTAGAGTGTTCGGCGACATGCCGATACTCCTCAAACTTGTGAGGAAGTAGGGGTGTTGATAAGCATGTTCTTTGTGACTTCAAAATAGAAGATCTGGTAGATTTCTTGATATTGGGGGATGAAGACATAGCGCAGGGGATGGTGTGAAGATAAAAGACCAGCCATGGCCACATTGTTAGCTGACAAGGCTCGAGCAGCCAAATGGCTTACTCCTGTTCCTCTTTCTCTTGTTCTAATGCAACAATGTGGAAATTTGCTGCAAAAATGACAAAACGTTAACTTTCAGTAGAAAAGCAGGAAGCATTACCAGTGTAGTCATTGATGTCCTGGAAAAATAGAATCAAGAACAGTACAATGTGTGGATTTGTAGGCGGATTGGCCCTCTGTAAATTGCCCCTAGTGTATAAAGAGTGGATGAGAAAGTGGGGGTAACATTGCACTCCGGTGGCAGAGTGGCGCAGCGGTATAGCTGCGGCCTGACAACACCAGATTCCCAGCTTCAATCTCGACTACGGTTGTCTGTAGGGAGTTTGCACGTTCTCCCCGTGACCCCGTGGGTTTCCTCCAGGTGTTCCAGTTTCCTCCCACATCCCAAACATGTGCAGGTTTGTAGATTAATTAGCTGCTGAAAATTATCCCTGATGTGTAGGATAGAGCGAGTGTATAGGGATCGCTGGTCCGCGTGGACTCGGTAGGCCGAATTACCTGTTTCCACACTGTATCTCTAAACTAAATTAAACTAAAGTTAAATTGTTATTGGATGGTCAGCACTGACTCAGCGGGCTGAAGGGCCTGTTTTCTCGCTGTTTCTTCAAACTAATACTACACACGTAAAAGGGAGCTGAGGGGCAAGTATTTCACACAAAGGGTGGTGTGTGTGTGTGTTGAACGAGCTATCAGAAGAAGTGGCAGAGGCAGGTACAATTATAATGTTTATAAGACATTTGTACAGGTTTGTGGATTGGAAAGGTTGAGAGGGATATGGGTCAGGCAAAGGCAAATGGGACGGGCGAGGTCAGCACGGATGACTTGGGCCGAAGGGCCTGTTTCCACGCTGTATAACTCGATGACTGTGACAATGCACACGAGCCCAGGGGAGGCAGCAACTGTACCACTTAGCCCCGCTCGAGAGTGATGGACCAGGAGTCAGGAGTCTACGCACATGGAGTAAATCAATCTCTGGGTGACGTTTCAGGTCGAGACCTTTTTACATCACCATGAGTAAATAACAGGCTCCAGGAACGTCACACCAGAAACCTCGACCGACAATCCATTATGGTCTCCACCCTTCCCGAGATCTTCTGTTGCTGGCCCTGTTTTGTTCTGGCATCCTCTATCTTTCAGCATGAAAAAGTGTTGCGGCCCGAGAGATGCTGCCTGGCCCGCTGACAGCATGATGTGCAAAACGTTAGTTTATGTGCTTATCAGGGGAGGCCATTTGCAACCCTCATTTCTTGTTTCATTGACAACGGCGCATGTGATGCTCATTGTCCCAAGTTCATGAGATCATATGTTCTTGGAGCAGAGTTTGACAGTTTGCCCGATCAAGTCTACTCCTCCATTCAATCATGGCTGATCTATCATTCCCTCCCAACATCATTCTCCTGCCTTCTCCCCATAACCCCTTGACACCCTTACGAATTAAGAATCTATCAATCCCCACCTTAAAAATATCAATGGACGGCCTCCACAGCCATCTGTGGCAATGACTTGCACAGATTCACCACCCTGCGACTAAAGAAATTCCTCCTCATCTCCTTTCTGAATGAACATCCTTTTAATCTCCTCATTTCCTCCTGAAGGGTTATTTCAAACCTCAGATCAATGTCTTCCAGGCCTTTGCTTACCCCCCCCCCCCCCCACCCCCTAGCTGAAAATCCACAATTTGAAATGTTGATTCCAAAATGTATTTGGTTAATGACCTTTGTGAACCACAGTGGCTTCACAATGATTATTGTGTGGGGAAAAATAGGACAAAGTGCCGGGCAGCATCTGAGAAGGGGACAGGACGGACAACATTTAGAACGGCCTGACCTGAAATGCCCTCTGTATTTTTCCCTTTGGCTGGCACAGTGGCGCAGCGATAGAGTTGCTGACATATTATGCCACAGACTCAGGCTCAAAAGGGTAAAAAGTGTGAAAACGCACACCTCCAGTTTTAGGGACAGTTTCTTCCCGACTGCTATCAGGCAACTGAACCTTCCAACTGGAATTGGAGAGCGGTCCTGAACCACTATCTACCTCTTTGGAGACTTTTGGACTGTCTATGATCAAACTTTACTGGACTTTTATCTTGCACTAAATGTTATTCGCGATATTACCGACGCGCTATTGATTACCGACCCTTTCTATTCCAGCAGCCACCCATACTTGGCATTTTCTAACTGCTGACGAAGTATATGCCGTGGAAGGAGGCTCGGCTTTGTTGCCGTGTACGTTCACCCGCCCGGCCACTGATCACACCATCAAACTCGAGCTGATCTGGTTCAACGGTGACCTGCGGGGTTTCGATGCCATTATTACGTGTCAGTTCACTTCTCCCTTCCACTCCTTGTGCACTGAAGTGGGGCATGAGGCAGGAGGAGATCGGGTTAGGTTCATCGGGAACCTAGGTCGGGGGGATGCCTCGATAATGGTGGAGCGACTGGGACAGGAGGATGATGGTCTATATCAGTGCAATGTGAACAACATCGATGGACTACCTCTATTACAAAAGGTCGTTCACCTGACTGTGGGAGGTGAGGAAGGCTCTAACTGTACCAATAACGGTGGAGCAATGGTAGAGCCGCTGCCTCTCAGCGGCAGGGACACGGGTTCGATCTCCCAATCCAACTTGTTGCAGCCTTTGCAAATTGTTTTTACATGCACTTTCTCTATCGCTGCAGCACATTCTACTGCATTCTGATAATGTTCTTTTTTGCGCCAGCTCGTATACTCAACCTCTCAACATTTCAACATAATAGCGGTAGAACTGCAGCTTCACAGCGCCAGTGAGCTGGCTTGGCTACGGATGCTGTCTGTACGCAGTTTGCATGTTATCCCTGTGACCCCGTGGGTTTTCTCCGGGTGCTCCAGTTTCCTCTCACATTTGAAATACACATGTTTGTCGGTTAATTGGATTCTGTAATTTGCCTTGAATGCACCGAGGTACAGTGAAAAGCTTTTGTTTGTATGCTGTCCAGTCGAAGAAAATGCTATACATGAATACAATCAAGCTGTCCACAATACACATAAAGAATAAAGGATGCAAAGATGCTCTTTTAGTGCAAGCATATAATACTGAAGTCTGATAAAGTCCCATTCAAGATAGTTCACAGGGTCTCCAATAAGGTGGATGGGAGGTCAGAACCGCACTCCAGCTGGTTAGAGGACATCAGTTGCCTGATAATAGCTGGGTAGAAACTGTCCCTGAATCTGAAGGTGTGCATTTTCACACTTCTGTATTTCTTGCCTAATGGGAGAGGGGAGAGGGGAGAAGAGGGGGTGACTGGGATGAGAGTCGTCCTTGATTATGCTGCTGGCCTTGTGTAAAGTGTACATGGGATCAATGGAAGGGAGGTTGTTTTGTGCGATGGGCTGAGTTATGTCCACAACTCTCTGCTATTTCTTGCAGCCTTGGATGGAGCTTTTCCCAAATCATGCTGTGATGAATCCCAATACACCTGGCATTAAACTAAACTAGTAACTGGCTCTTCTAGTAACCAATATATCCCAACTAAGACAATTGGTTGGAAACACAAAAGACTCTAGATGCAATCCCAAGCAAAACAAGGTACTGGAGGAACCTAGTAATTCAGGCAGAATCGGTGGAGGGATTAGACAGACTGTCCATTCCCTTCACAGATGCGACATGACACACTGAGTTTCTCCCTAACTTTGATTTAATTGGGTATTAATTGGTTGATTGGTGCATTATTATTAACGTTACCGAAATGGAGTCAAAATCCTTGTTTTGCATGCTAAGGTCATAAGGTCGTAAGGAATAGTAGAATTAAGGCATTCTTTCCACCAAATCTGCTCCGCCAGTCAATCATGGCTGATCTATCTCTCCTAACTCCATTCTCCTGCCTTCACCCCATAACGTCTGACACCCGTTATGTTGGAATCGTATCATAGTCATACAGTGTGGAAACAGGCACTTCAGCCCAACTTTCCCATGATGAGCAAGATGCCTGCTCTACACTAGTGCTACCTGCCCGTCTTTGGCCGATATTCCTCTAAACCTTTCGTATCCGTGTACCTGTCCAAATGTCTTCTAGATTCAGTTTAGTTTAGAGATACAGCTTGAAAACCGGCCCACTGAGTCCCCGCCAACCAGCGATCACCAGTTCAATGCGATCCCAGTTTTGCACCCTACGCATTAGGGCAGTTTACAGAAGCCAATTAACCAACAAACTTGCACGTCTTTGGAATGTGGGAGGAAACCAGACCACACAAGGAAAACCGGGATGGACCCGGGTCTCTAGTAGTGTTATTGCCGCCACTGTGCTGGCCTTATGTTGAAATGTTGGGAAGTTGAGTATACCAGGAAGTGCAGAAGAGAAAATTATCACAGTGCAGAATGTAGCACTACACCTACAGAGAAAGTGCAGGTAAGAAAATGTGTATTTGTGTGCGCCTGGTGCTGCATTTGTGGCTGCGTGTGTGTCTGTGTGAGTGCATGTGTGTGTGTGAGTAAATGTGTGCTTATCGCTATGCGTGTGTGTCTGTTTGTGTATGAGTGTGTGCATGTGGGTTGTATATCTGTGTGTGTGTGATTCTGTCGGGTGCGTGCATGCACGTATGCGTCAATGTCTCTTGGTTTGTGTGTGTCATTGGGTCATTGTGTATGTTTTTGCATGAATGTGTGAGTGCGTGTATGTGTGTCCATTTGTATGTCTTGTGCGTGCGAGTGTCTTTATGTATGAGTGTGTGTGTGTCACTTGATGGTGTATATTTGTGTGTCTGTCTATATGCTTGTATGCGTGCACATCTCATTTGCGTGCGTGTGTATATGCGGCAGTGTATACGTGTCACTGTGATAGTGTCTCGTTTGTGTGTATATCAGTGACTGTGTGTGTGCGTCTCATTTCTGCGTGCATATATCTGTGAATGTATGTGTGCATCTGCAACCCTATATTGTGTAGGCATGGGTGTGTGTGTGGTGTGTAAGTGTGGGGGTGTGTGTATGGCTGTGTGTGTGTGTGTGTGCGTGTGTGGGTCTGTGTGTATGTAAGCGTGTGTATGTGTGTGTATGTGGGCATGTGTGTGTCTGTGCGTGCATGTGTTCGTACATGTGTGATAGCACGTGTTTGTGTGTGAGAGTGTACATGTGTATGTGTGCATGTTTTGTGTATATGGGTGTGTGTGTGCGCAAGTGTATATGTGTGCATTCATGCATATGTGCTTGTGTTCGTGCCCATGTGCATATGTGTGTGTGTAAGTGATGCATCGTAACGCTGGACACAAACTGTGATGGGGATTTGCTGGGAGGAGAATGAATGGAGGTGAGGAGGGTGGGGAGGGTGGGGAGGGGTGGGGAGGGGAGGGGAGGGGAGGGGACTGTGATGCCAACGATTGAAAGGTGGGATTCAATCAGACTTTCTCTGACTTTCACCACCTGTGTGAGACCTTCAAAGCTCATCATGACCGTGTCCATGAGCCCTGCATTGATCTGCGGGGAGACCTCTTCCCAGCACTACACTTGGAGTTCTCTCAGTCCCTGTACGTCAGGGCTGCCTCCTCTAATCCTTGCCCATTAAGAAGTCCACTGACATGTCCAGTGGAGGTTTCCTGGGAGTATAAAGATGGAATTAAAGGGGAAGTGAGTACAGGAAAAGTTACAGAATACTCCCGAATTATTGGGAAGGAAAGTTTGAGAAAGGATAAGAGAGTAAGGTCAGGGCCAATTGTGAGCGGTGTGCGAGGGGGTGAATACAGAGGTCAAAGTGTTGTATATGAATGTGCCAAGTACAAGAAATAAAGTGGACGAGCTTGAGACTCAGTTAGAAATTGACAAGTATGATGTTGTGGGAATTACAGAGACATGGCTGCAAGAGGGCCAGGGCTGGGAATTGAATATTCTTGTGTATACCTCCTATCGAAAATCCAGACAGGTGGGCAGAGGGGGTGGGGTAGCTCTGTTGGTGAGGAATGAAATTCAGTCCCTTGCATGGGGTATCATTGAAACAGGAGATGTGGAGTCAGTATGGATATAACTAAGGAATTGTAATGGTAAAAATACCCCAATGGGACTCATCTGCAGGCCCCAAAACAGTAGCCTGGATATTGGGTGCAAGTTGAATCAAGATTTAAAATTGGCATGTCGTAAAGGTAATGCTACAGTTGTTATGGGAGATTTCAACATGCAAGTAGACTGGGAAAATCCGGTTGGTACTGGACCCCAAGAAAGGGAGTTTGTGGAGTGCCTCCGTGATGGATTCTTAGAGCAGCTTGTAGAGGAGCCTACCACGGAGAAGGCAATTCTGGATTTAGTGTTGTGTAATGAACCAGATTTGATAAGGGAACTTGAGGTTAAGGAGCCATTAGGAGGTAGTGACCATAATATGGTAAGTTTTAATCTACAATATGAGAGGGAGAAGAATAAATCGGAGGTGTCCATGTTACAGTTGAACAAATGAGACGATGGAGCCATGAGGGAGGAGCTGGCCAAAGTTGGCTGGAAATATACCCTAGCAGGGATGACAGTGGAACAACAATGGCAGGTATTTCTGGGAATAATACAGAAGGTGCAGGATCAGTTTATTCCAAAGAGGACGAAAGATTCCAAGGGGAGTAAGGGGTGAACGTGGCTGACAAGGAAAGTCAGGGACAGATTAAAATTAAAAGAGAAGTACAACATAGCAAAGATGAGCGGGAATTAAGCGGATTGGGTAATGTTTAATGAGCAACAGAAGATAACTAAAAATGCAATACGGGGAGAAAAGATGAGGTCCAAAGGTAAGCTAGCCAAGAATATAAATGAGGATAGTAAAAGTTTCTTTCGGTATGTGAAGAGGAAAAAAATAATTAAGATCAAAGTTGGACCCTTGAAGACCGAAAAAGGTGAATTTATTATGGGGAACAAGGAAGTGGCAGATGAGTTGAACAGGCACTTTGGATGCGTCTTCACTAAGGAGGACACAAACAATCTTCCTGATGTACGAGTGGCCAGAGGATCTGGGGTGACGGAGGAACTGAAGGAAATCCACATTAGGCAGAAATGGTGTTGGGTAGACAGATGAGACTGAAGGCTGATAAATCTCCAGGGCCTGATGGTCTGCATCCCAGGGTACTTAAGGAAGTGGCTCTCGAAATTGTGGATGCATTGGTGATAATTTTCCAATGTTCTATAGATTCAGGATCAGTTCCTGTGGATTGGAGGGTAGCTAAAGTTATCCCACTTTTTAAGAAAAGCAGGAGAGAAAATACAGGGAATTAAAGACCAGTTAGCCTGACATCAGTGGTGGGGAAGATGCTGGAGTCAATCAAAAAAGTTGAAATAGCGGCACATTTGGATAGCAGTAACAGGATCGGTCTTAGTCAGCATGGATTTATGAAGGGGAAATCATGCTTGACTAATCTTCTGGAATTTTTTGAGGATGTAACTAGGTAAATGGACAAGGGAGAGCAAGTGGATGTAGTGTACCTGGACTTTCAGAAAGCATTTGATTAGGTCCCACATAGGAGACTAGTGGGAAAAATTAGGACCCATGGTATTGGAGTAGAGTGCTGATATGGATAGAATATTGGTTGGCAGACAGGCAACAAAGAGTAGGGATTGACGGGTCCCTTTCAGAATGGCAGGCAATGACTAATGGGGTACCGGAAGGCTCGGTGCTGGGACCGCAGCTATTTACAATATACATCAATGATTTGGATGAAGGACTTCAAAGTAACATTAACAAATTTGCAGATGACACAAAGCTGGGTGGCAGTGTGAACTGTGAGGAGGATGCTATGAGAATGCAGGGTGACTTGGACTGGTTGGGTGAGTGGGCAGATGCATGGCAGATGCAGTTTAATGTGGATACATTTGAGGTTATCCACTTTGGTAGCAAAAACAGGAAGGCAGATTATTATCTAAATGTATCAAGTTGGGTAAAGGGGAAGTACAACGGGATCTGGGGTCCATGTACATCAGTCTATGAAAGTAAGCATGCAGGTACAGCAGGCATGAAGAAAGCTAATGGCATGTGGGCCTTCATAACAAGAGGAGTTGAGTATAGGAGCAAAGAGGTCCTTCTGCAGTTGTACATGGCCATAGTGGGACCACACCTGGAGTATTGTGTGCAGTTTTGGTCTCCTAATTTGAGGAAGAACATTCTTGCTTTTGAGGGAATGCAGCGTAGGTTCACAAGGTTAATTCCCGGGATGGCGGGACTGTCATATTCTGAGAGAATGGAACGGCTGGGCTTGTACACTCTGGAATTTAGGATGAGAGGGGATTCTATTGAAACATATAATATTATTAAGGGTTAGAATCATAGAATTATAGAAAATAGGTGCAGGGGTAGGCCATTTGGCCCTTCGAGCCTGCACCGCCATTCAATATGATCATGGCTGATCATCCAACTCTGATTCCTTTAGCCACAAGGGCCACATCTCCTCTTAAATATAACCAATGAACTGGCCTCAACAACCTTCTGTGGCAGAGAATTCCACAGACTCACCACTCTCTGTGTGAAAAATGTTTTCCCCATCCCGGTCCTAAAAGACTTGCCCCTCATCCTTCAACTGTCCCCTTGTTTTGGACCCCAACATCGGGAACAATCTTCTGCCTGTCCAACCCCTTCCACACTCATCTCCTAAATTCCAGCAAGTACAAGCCGAGTCTATCCAGTCTTTCTTCCTGGTGAACCTTCTCTGTACTCCCTCTATGGCAAGAATGTCTTTCCTCAGATTAGGAAACCAAAACTGTACGCAATACTCCAGGTGTGGCCTCACCAAGACCCTGTACAACTGCAGTATAACCTCCCTGCTCTTGTACTCAAATCCTTTTGCTATGAATGCCAACATACCATTCGTTTTCTTCACAGCCTGCTGCACCTGCATGCCTACTTTCAATGCATCGTTGCATCTCCCCTTTTCCCAATCGGCCACTGTTCAGATAATAGTCTACCCTCCTGTTTTTGCTGCCAAAGTGGATAAACCTCACATTGCAATGCATTTGCCCACTCACCAAGCTATCGAAGTCACCTTGCAGCTCCTAGCATCAATCCACAAACGTGGAGATGTTGCATTCAATTCCCTCATCCTGGGTCCCAGCACTGAGCCTTGCTGTCACCAAGACCGTTTACCCTACTCTTTATGAACCACCAATACCGTGTGCTTTAAGTTTGAATGCTAATCTCTTATGTGGGACCTTGTCGAAAGCCTTCTGAAAGTCCAGATATAACACATCCACAGGTTCTCCCTTATCCACTCTACTAGTTACATCCTCGAAAAATTCTATAAGATTCGTCAGACATGATTTACCTTTCATAAATCCATGCTGACTTTGTCCAATGATTTCACCACTTTCCAAATGTGCTGCTATCCCATCTTTAATAACTGACTAGCATTTTCCCCACTACCGATGTTAGAATAACTGGTCTGTAATTCCCCGTTTTCTCTCTCCCTCCCTTTTTAATAAGTGGGGTTACATTAGCTACCCTCCAATCCTCAGGAACTACTCCAGAATCTAAAGAGTTTTGAAAAGTTATCACTAATGCATCCACTATTTCTGGTGCTACTTCTTTAAGTACTCTGGGATGCAGCCTATCTGGCCCTGGGGATTTATCGGCCTTTATTCCATTCAATTTACATAACACCACTTCCCGGCTAACATGGATTTCACTCAGTTCCTCCTTCTCATTTGACCCCCGGTCCCCTGCTATTTCCGGCAGATTATTTATGTCTTCCTTAGTGAAGACAGAACCAAAGTAGTTATTCAATTGGTCTGCCATGTCCTTGTTCCCCATGATCAATTCACCAGTTTCTGACTGCAAGGGACCTACATTTGTTTTAACTAACCTTTTTCTCTTCACATATCTATAAAAAACTTTTGCAGTCCGTTTTTATGTTCCGTGCCAGTTTTCTTTCATAATCTATTTTCCCTTTCCTAATTAAGCACTTTGTCCTCCTCTGCAGGACTCTGAATTTCTCCCAGTCCTCTGGTAGGCTGCTTTTTCTGGCCAATTTGTATGCTTCATCTTTAGTTTTGATACTATCCCTGATTTCCCTTGTTATCCACGGATGCACTACCTTCCCTGATTTATTCTTTTGCCAAACTGGGATGAACAATTGTTGTAGTTCATCCATGCAGTCTTTAAATGCCTTCCATTGCATATCCACTGTCAACCCTTTAAGAATCACTTGCCAGTCTATCTTGGCCAATTCACGTCTCATACCCTCAAAGTTACCTTTTTTTAAGTTCAGAACCCTTGTTTCTGAATTAACAATGTCACTCTCCATCCTATGAAGAATTCAACCATATTATGGTCACACAGAAAAGGCTGGAGAAACTCAGCGGGTGCAGCAGCATCTAAGGAGCGAAGGAGATAGGCGACGTTTCGGGTCGAGACCCTTCTTCAGACGGGTCCAGCCTTTTGTATATAATCAATTTTCCAGCATCTGCAGTTCCTTCTTTAACAAATTATGGTCACTCTTGCCCAGGGGGCCACGCACAACAAGACTGCTAACTAACCCTTCCTCATTACTCAGTACCCAGTCTAGAATAGCCTGCTCTCTCGTTGGTTCCTCTACATGTTGGTTTAGAAAACTATTCCGCATACATTCCAAGAAATCCTCTTCCTCAGCACCCCTGCCAATTTGATTCACCCAATCTATATGTAGATTGAAGTCACCCATTATAACTGTTTTACCCTTGTTGCACGCATTTCTAATTTCATGTTTGATGCCATCCCCAACTCCACTACTACTGTTAGGTGGCCTGTACACAACTCCCACTAGCGTTTTCTGCCCCTTAGTATTTCGCAGCTCTACCCATATCGATTCCATATCCTCCAAGCTAATGTCATTCCTTTCTATTGCGATAATCTCCTCTCTAACCAGCAACGCTACCCCACCTCCTTTTCCTTTCTGTCTATCCCTCCTGAATATTGAATATCCCTGGATGTTCATCTCCCAGCCTTGGTCACCCTGGAGTCATGTCTCCGTGATCCCAACTATATCATATTCATTAATAACTATCTGCACATTCAACTCATCCACCTTATTACGAATGCTCCTTGCATTGAGACACAAAGCCTTCAGGTTTGTTTTTACAGCACTCTTACCCCTTATACAATTATGTTGAAAAATTGCCCTTTTTGATTTTTGCCCCGGATTTTTCTGCCTGCCACTTTTACTTTTCACCTTGCTACCTATTGCTTCTACCCTCATTTTACATCCCTCTGTCTCTCTGCTCATGCTCCCATCCCCCTGCCACATTCGTTTAAATCCTCCCTGACAGCACTAGTAAACACTCCCCCAAGGACATTAGTTCCCTTCAAGCCCAGGTGCAGACCATCCTGTTTGTACTGGTCTGTACTGGTTTGGATGTGCTAGAGGCAGGAAACATGTTCCCGATGTTGGGGGAGATCAAGAACCAGGGGTCACAGTTTAAGATTAAGGGGTAAGGCATTTAGAACTTTATCACACAGAGAGTTGTGAGTCTGTGGGATTCTCTGCCTCAGAGGGGGGTGGAGGCCAGTCCTCTGGATACTTTCAAGAGAGAGCTAAATAGGGCTCTTAAAGATAGCGGAGTCAGGGGATATGGGGAGAAGGCAGGAACCGGGTACTAATTGTGGATGATCAGCCATGATCACATTGAATGGTGGTGCTGGCTCAAAGGGCCAAATGGACTACTACTGCACCTATTGTCTATTGTCTCTTGTCTATTATGAGAATGGTCCCAGAAATTAGTGGGTTAACATATGATGAGCGTTTGAGGGCACTGGGACTGCACTGGCTGGAGCAGGGGCAGAAATGGGGGGGACACAATTTCTTGGAGGCCGCTCACACACACACACACATGCGAGACTTTGGCCATGGGCCCTGTGGACGATAACATCGGGAGCTGATCTGGGTGGTGACCGACTCCGAACTCCAGCAACAGCAGCTTCGTCTGTCCTGTATCATGGTGCTTCAATCGGCCCGTTCACCGGGCCTTTCATCGTCCCGCATGGCTTAAAACCGGCCGCGGGATCTTCCATCACCCGGCGGTGCGATGAAAGGTCCCACGAACAGGCCAATCAAGCTCTGCTCTATGATCTTTGCTCCACCAGGACGTTTCCCTCCTCCAATCACCGCGCCCTATCCTTAGTCCCACCCCCCTTACTTCCGCCTCTGACCGACACCTCCCTCCTCCAATCTGAATCATCATGTCTCACCCCCCCCTCCCCACTGCCTGCTGACCGACGTCTCTCTTGTCCAATCGGCGCCCATGATCATCGGTTCCACCCCCACTGTCTCGCGGAAAGCGGAGATTTTTACAGAATTTCATAAATCGGATTACAAAATATGGGGGGGGGGGATTGTCCCCAACTCTCCGTGGGCTGGAGGATTGAAGGGTGAGAGGGACTTCATAGAAACGTACTGAATACTGAAAGGCCTGGATTGACTGGATGTGGAGAGGATGTTTCCACTAGTGGGAGAGTCAAGGACTAGAGGCCACAGCCTCAGAATAAAAGGATGTACCTTTAAAATGGAGATGAGGAGGAGATTATTTAGTCAGAAGGTGGTTGTGGAATGCACTGCCACAGAAGGCTGTGGAGGTCAAGTCAATGGATATTTTTGAGGCAGAGATTTGCCAGATTCTTGATTAGTACGGGTGTCACGGGTTATGAGCAGAAGGCAGGAGAATGGGTTTGAGAGGGTAAGGTAGATCAGCCATGTCTGAATGGTAGACTTGATGGGCCGAATGGCCTAATTCATTTCATATCACTTATGAACATGACACGTCTAACGCTCATTCAGCATGAGTCCAGCATCCAGTTCTTATTTCCAGCTTACAGTATCTGCAGCTCCCTCGTCCTGCTTCTCTTGACTGGTGTCTGTCCTTCCCTCAGGGAATGTCTCAGTGGTGACTGGGACTGAGGGGGCTTCGGCTACGTTACCCTGTGTGTTCTCACCGCCTCTGCTGAGCCACATGCCTCGCACGGTCACATGGATGAGGAAGGATCCCTACCGGCACATCGTCACGTTCAGAACCCAAACTGATGGATCCTGGGCGGCGGAGAACGGAGCAACTCGGTTCGAGCTGGTCGGGAAGCCAGAGCGGGGAAACACCTCAACCAGGATAAAGCAGCTGAGAGTGGAGGACAGTCACGGCTACCTGTGTCTGGTGGAGATTGTGACCTCGACCTACCATCTGTTCCAGTGTGAGATCCAACTGCAAATTGCAACAGGTAAGAAACCCCACCAACTCATGCTGCAGTGTGCAGCGAAGGTATCTAGGGTTAGCTTCAGTGCTAGGTTTTTGTTTTGTTTACTTTTATTTTTTTAAATTTTATGTAAAAAACAAAAAAAGAGAAAGAAACGAAAGAGAAGAAAGACAACAGAAAAAGCTGCCAGACGTAAAACTATTGGTGCAATCCACATGATGCTACACAGTCAGGCATTGCAAGAGCACAAGTAAAGTACACAGGACTACATCGCTGCAGAAAATATTAAATTATTGGTCTTTGAGATGGTTGATAAATGGTCCCCAAACACTTAAAAAGTTGTTGGGTACCTTGGAGTTGTGGAAGCGTATCCTTTCCATTTGTATGATTATTATCATTTCATTGAGCCATTTTTTGAAGCGGGGGTGTGGATGATTTCCAGTCTGTTAGGATCATTTTCTTGGCTGCCACCATACCAAGCATCAGTGCTTGTTGTTCTTCAGACGTGAAGTTCAAAGCCATCTCTGAGCATCCAAAAAGCACCAGTTCTGGATCAGGGGGAATATCTTTTCCATAGTCCCCAGCGAACCACTTACATTTTTCAGACCAGTATCTTTGTATATGAGGACAGAGCCAGAAAATGTGTGTTAAAGAACCATCTGCACCTTTGCATCTGTCACATAATGGAGAAATAGATGGATAGATTCAATGTAATTTGGTCTTTGAGTATTGGGGTCTATGGATGACTTTAAACTGAATCAATTTACACCTGACATTGTTCAAACAAGTTTGGATTCTGGTCAAACCTTCATCGCAAATGTCGTCAGACACCTCGAAATTCAGCACAGTAGACCAGGCTTCTTTCAGATGATTAGTGGATACATAGGTGGTGAATAGATGCACAAAGCGAGATATTGGATGTTTGGAGTCCGGAGGCAGCTGCAGGAGCTCGTAGAGTGGGCAACTGTCATGCATTGTTTGAAAATTTGGAATTTGGTGTTTAACGTAGTGCCTAATTTGGAGATAGCAAAAAAATGAGAGTTGGAAAGGTTCAATTTTAATTTCAGCTAATTAAACGAAGCAAACTTTTTGTCTATATATAAATCTCTGGAGGTCCCAAGGCCTTTGTCCATCCAGACAGCAAACACCCCATCCGTCTGTGATGGCAAAAAGGAATGGTTGTGACATATGGAGGTGTAAATAGAGACATTTGACAATGTACTGAAACTTCTTATCTGATTTAATATTCGAATAGAATGTCTTAAAATAAAATTCTCACCAACCAACTTGTGTGGGGATTCTGTTTAGGAAAAAAGCAAAGTACAGCGGGAGGAATTTTTCACTGCTGTGCTTTCAATGTTTAGCCACAAGGGGGCATTATTATTTTTTTGTTTTATATTGTCACAAAGGACAAAGGACATTTATTATCACACACACCAATTGGTGCAGTGAAATTTGACTTGCCAATGCAGCACATGAATAAAGATGTGTACACGTGTACCTAAGTATGGTTAAAAAGCTTTTGTTTGCAAGGCTATCTGATCAGGTCATATAATATTGTATGCGAATACAATCAAACCAAACACAAGTACCACAGGAATCGATCGGGTAGACGCACACTCTTGCCCAGAGCAGGGAAATTGAGAACTGGAGGACAATGGTTTTAGGGGAAGGCTGGAAGGGCAAAAGATTTTATTGGAATCTGAGAGGTAACTTTTTTGCACAAAGGGTGATAGGTGTATGGAACAAGATGCAGCAGCAGGTAGCTGTGGCAGGTACTATCACAATGTTTTAGAAGCAATTGGACAGGTACATGGATAGGACAGGTTTAGAGGGATATGGGCCAAATGCAGACAAGTGGGATTAGCGTAGATGGTAGACACAAAACGCTGGAGTAAATCAGCGGGACAGGCAGCATCTCTGGAGAGAAGGAATGGGTGACGTTTCAGGTCGAGACCCTTCTTCAGGCAGATCTACAGTTCTTTCCTACACATTAGTGTAGATGGGGCATGTTGGTCAGTGTGGGCAATTTGGGCTGAAGGGCCTGTTTCCACATTGTATGACTTGATGACTCATTGATTCTATAATAGGTAGAGCAAAGAGAAAGAAATCAGATTGCAGAATATGGAGAATTACACCATGGAAACAGGCCCTTCGGTCCACCGAGTTGATGCTGACCAACGATCACCCCATACACGAGCACAATCCTACACACTAGTCAAAAATTATAATCTTCCTAAAGCCAATTAACCTATCAACCTGTATGTCTTTAGATTGTGGGAGGAAACCAGAGCATTCAGAGAAAACCCACATAGTTTCAAGGAAAACGTACAAACTCTGTACAGACAGCACCCGTAGTCGGGATTGAATCCAGGTCTCTGGTACTGTAAGGCAGCAATTCTACTGCAGTGCTACCATGCCACCCACATTATAGAAAACTAGTTTCTTCATATTGTAGGGTTACATTTCCAGAGACCAATGTCTGCAATCAGGTAGGTTGGAAAATCGTAACTATGTCATAGCTTATGGAAGGACCATACAGCAGTCCATACAGAGTTTGTACATTCTCCCTGTGACCGTGTGGGTTTTCTCCAGGTGCCCCGGTTTCCTCCCACACTCCAAAGATTTTCCTCCCACACTCCAAACGGTTTGTACGCTACTTGGCCACTGTAAATTGTTCCAAGGTTTTAGGATAAGTAGTAATATAGAATTAAAAGGGTGGAACAGCAGTAGAGTTGCTGCCGCACAGCGCAGGAAACCCAGTTTCGATCCTGACTATGGGTGCTCTCTATACAAAATTGTCACATTCTCCCTCTGACCTTGTGGGTTTTCTCCGGGTGTTCCGGTTTGCTCCCACGTTTCAAAGGCACACAGATTTGTAGTTTAATTGACTTCTGTAAATTGCCCCAAGTGTGTAGAAAGGTAGGACACCATAGAACTAGTGTACGTATGATCATTGGTTGGCGGGGACGCTGTATCTATAAACACTATTCTAAGTTGGCTGCTTTGTCTTGGAAAGTTTTGAGCTTCTTAAAAGTTGTTAGTGAAGAATTGGAGAGTGCTGCATCACTCCTGACTTGTGCTTTGTAAATGATGTCATGTCTTTGGAGTGTTACAAGGTGGCTCCCTGAGACAGGATGTTATGATAGCTCTTGCGGTCACAATATTTTAGGTTTAGGGTTATATTTATCACGTGTGAAAAGTGAACTTTACAGCGTACAAAAGCTCTTCACAGTGAAAAGCTTTGTTTTGCATGCTTTAGACATTGCACTTTAGAGATACATACTATAGATACAGTGCGGAAACAGGACTTTGGCCCACCGAGACTGCACTGACCAGTGATCACCTTATATACTAGCACTATTCCAAACACTGGGGGCAATTTATAATTTTATCAAAGCCAATTAACCTACAAACCTGTACATCTTTTGAGTGTATGAGGTGACTGGTGCAACTGGAGGAAAAACCCAAGCGGTCACAGGGGGATCGTTCAAACTCCACACACAGACAGCACCCGAGATTGGGATCAAACCAGGCTCTCTGGCGCTGTGAGGCAGCGGCCCTATCAGTGGGGTACAGTGCTGCACTTTGTTGGGGGATGGTCAGTTGATGGAGCAGCTGGAAATAGTTGGGGCTTGGGACTACAAAATGCTGGGTTGAGGTGATTAACCCAGAGCAAACACAATCACCTACCTCACACTGTGACTCCAGCCAACAGCGAGTTTGCTCCACAATCCCCATTATTATTAATCTTCCCCACTGTCTCAATGGCAAGGCAACCGTGTGACTAACGTAATCTGTATGCTCCATTTTGTTGGTCCTTGTTGGAGGGAATTGTGTGTTTGACCTGGACGGGCAGCACACAAAAAACATCTCGCAGAATGGTGACGAGTTTCTCAAACAAGTCATGTTATTCAAGGCCTTCACACTAAATACTGGGGAACACTCTGAGGGAACCCAAAGTGTTTCAATGATTCACAGCATCAATGGGCTTTTCGTCACAATGACCACATATAGACTCTACATTTTGAAATAATTCAACAACGCTTCTCGGCAGCTTTCATCCGTGTTTTTTTCCGCGGCTGATCAGCTAGGATTTGAGGGTGTCAAATGCTTTCTGGTGTTGCGGGAACCAGGCCCAGGCAGTGTCCATTTTCACCAGGTCCCCAAGAGGGGCGCTCAGTTCACTCAGGTCGAGGATGAACTTTCCCAGGGTTTTGGCGTCGGGAGAACAGTTTGAAATGCTCTAAGATGTGGTTAGTGGGAAGGATCAGACATACCGGGTCCTGAACACTCTCGCCTGGTCCATAGATGAATGACTCCGACCGCTCAAGTGCTTCGGGACCAGCCAGGTTCAGCAGAAGGGAGGCTTTGACTGCGGGGGCCACAGCAGGGTGAGCAATTGTAACACAATGCTCAAAGTCACGTCAGAACACACTCCAGCTCATCAAAGACTAGGATGTCAGGTCTACGACAGGCAGAAGCCATCACGGCACAGGGAGGGGGTACTGGGACTAAGAAAATAAAACTCGATAAACTGGAGAAGCAGGAAGAAAAACTTCTGATGCCATGTAAAGAAGATACTCGGATACCATTGGATCTTTACTACTTTATTAATCATACATTATTGCCCTAGCTGTACGTGGTCTGTCACGATCACCAGAGAGAGTGCTAGGGGTGTGTAGGTTACAATTATACTAACTGATGGGGGAGTGTTTAGCATGGACATCGTCACCATCAATTAAAGGTGTATACACATACCATCTACACCTTCTATTCCTTGTTATTTAGAAAAACATTCCCCCATTTGTCTGACAGTGGGTGCAATAAAGGACATCTCTATTTTATGATCAGTTCTCTTGTTCTCAGCCTGGTTTTACAGCCTCTTATTTTTATCTTTACTACAGCAAGCTATGCCTTGTACTCCTAAATCTATTTATTGCCTCTCCTAGTGTGAGTATCTTCCCATCTCCACTCCTTTCTGCTTTCCGCAGAGACCGTTCCTTCTGTAACTCCATGGGCAACTCATCCTTTCCCACCCAAACCACCCCTCCCCAGGCACTCCCCTGCAACCGCAGGAGATGCTACACCTGTCCCTTTACCCGCCCCCCCGACTGCATCCAAGAACCCCGACAGTCTTTCAAGGTGAGGCAGAGGTTCATATGCACCTTCTCCAACGTCATCTACTGCATCCGCTGTTCCAGGAGTCAACTTCTCTACATCGGCGAGACCAAGTGCAGGCTCGGCGACCATTTCGCTGAACACCTCTGCTCAGTCCGCATTAACCAAGCTGATCTCCCGGTGGCCCAGCACTTCAACTCCCCCCTTCCATTCACAGTTCCTCCATTGTCAGAGTGAGGCCCAGTGCAAATTGGAGGAACAGCTTGTTTCACTTGGGTAGTTTACACCCCAGCGGTATGAACATTGACTTCTCCAACTTCAGGTAGCCCTTACTTTCTCTCTCCATCTCCTCCCCCTTCCCAGTTCTCCCACTAGTCTTACTGTCTCTGCCTACATTCTTTCTCTGTCCTGCCCTCTCCACTAACATTAGTCTGATGAAGGTCTCAGGCCGAAACGTCGGCAATTCCTTTTCTCTAGAGATGCTGCCTCACTTGCTGAGTTACTCCAGCATTTTACAGCAGTGTCTACCTGAGTATTTACTAAGTTACCTTTAGTATGTTGGCCTCTTTTTGCATCATGCTTCCCCACAATGTAAGCTCTTGGTCACCTTCTCTTAAACACCAGTCCTTCACTGATATACTAAGAATGTCTCCCCCATAATGCCCATTTTAATGCCTATCGAGTCTTCTAGGTTTAGATTTAGGTTTATTATTGCCATGTGTAGCCAGGTACAGTGAAAAGCTTTATTTTGCACGCTATCCAAACAGATCAGATAATACTACACATAAACACAATCCAACCAAACTCGAGTACAATAGGTAGAGCATAGAAGATACAGGGTGCGGAATATAGTTCTCAGCATTATAGCACACCAGTTCCACAGACAAAGTCCAATGTCCTCAATGAGGTAGAGGTGACAGTACCGTAGTATTTGGAAGGGCCATTCTGAAGCCTGCTAACAGAGGGGAAGGAGCTATTCCTGAGACTGGTGGTGCATACTTTCAAGCTTCTGTACCTTCTGCTGGAGATAGTAAAATGAATTGTCTCCATGTTATTGATCGAGTCTGGTTTGACTTCTCTCTCTTCAGCCCCACAGTTTTCCTACACTCTGATACTATGTATTCCACTTGGAGTGAAAAGCCTTGTCCTTTTGGTGATGGGCTTCATTTTAATCAGGGACAAAACCAGGTATGTAATATTGCTGCGAGATACTTGTTTCCAATATCCGCAATGTGATTCATGGTCTTCTTCTGGTGATTCATCAAAAACATTAATTCCTTTTCTCTCCCTGTAGATGCTGCCTGACCAACTGAGTGTTCTTGGTGTTCTCTCCCCTCTCTCAATCTGTCTGTTTCTATCTCAGGGGACAGACTATCCATAGATATTTACGGCAGACACACTGACATCTTCCTTGACTACACCCAGCCCCACCCTGTCTCCTGCAAGATTGCCATTCCTTTCTCCCTCTGTTCTCACGATGCTTTCCCCTTTCGGACATCTGAGAAGTTATTTTTATTCATTCAGACTTATTCATTCAAACTTATTCGTTCAAATTTATTCATTCATTCACTCATTCATTCATTATTCAGGAAATGTGGATCTTGCACAGTCTGATATTATCCTTTCTTCCCAGGTTTTTCTGTTTTTCTCTGTGTCAAACCTTGTCGACCCATTTTAGCATCCAATTTGTCTATTACACAGCATGGAAACAGGCCCTTTGGCCCCATCTGATATAATCCCATGTGCCGGCATTTGACATATCCCTCTAACCCTTTTGTGTCCATTGCGGACATTGGACATTGTCTCTGGAACTGATGCGCTACAATGCTGAGAACTATATTCTACACTCTGCACCTTCCCATTTGCTCTACCTATCGTACTTGTTTGACTTGATTGTATTTATGTGTAGCATCATCTGATCTGATTGTTTTTGCATGAAAAACAAAGCTTTTTACTGCACCTCAGTTCATGTGACAATTATAAAACTGAACCTAAAGGGGAAAAGAAATTCAGGGGGTGAAGGAGGGTCCTGACCCGAAATGTTCCCTGCCCATTCCCTCCACAGACGCTGCCTGACCTGATGAATTCCTCCAGCACTCTGCGTTTTGCTCACAATTCCAGCATCTGCAGTTCCTCGTGTCTCCCATGCTCTGCCCCGTCTCTCCCCATGGACGTTCACATTCTTTGCCTGAATAGCTCAGATGTGATGGTACTCAGTGAATGGAGCGCTGCAAGTCCAGGAGGGGGTGAGCGAGTGAGGTTTAGGATTAGGCTAATTATTGGCACAGCTATTGAGGTACAGTGAAAAGCTTTGCCTTGCATGCCATCCAATCAGATTAGATAATATGGTGGACATTTGCAATCAAGTGACACTCAAGTACAAAGGGGAAGATCCACCAGAGTTGCTCCAGGGTTCTCCTGAGATGCTGCCTGACCCACTGAGTTACTGCAGAACTGTGTGTCATAAGTTCATGTTCATAGGTTCAAGAAGCAGAATTAGGCCATTCGGCCCATCAAGTCTATGCCACCATTCAATCATGGATGATCTATCTTCCCCTCTCAACCCCATTTTCCTGCCTTCTCCTCCGTAACCCGACACCCGTAATAATCAAGTGTCTTTCTTTGATAAACCAGTATCTGCAGTTCCTTGACACATGGTAATGCCGTCCGTCCATTTCCCTCCACATTTGCTGCCTGACCTGCTGAGTGGTCACCGCCTACCCTGTAACCATTCCGTGATGCTACCAATCAATGGGTAAAAAAGATTTTCCAGTGGAATTACTGAAGCTCATTTTAACTGGTCTTGTTCTGTCCACAGAAGGAGTCGGGACTAATCCACCCCTGGAGGCTGAGACACCCATTTTCTTTGTCTACATGCACATCTGTCCCTCTTTCCACACTGCCTGCCTCCGCCGATCTCAGCTGCGCTTGTGAAGGCAATCATTCGATGCGTGATGCATAGGCCCCAAGTGCAAATTTCATCCTGCCTATGAGCTATCCATCACAGTTGTACACCACCCTGGCATTCCCACTGTGATTTATGTACAATCATTCCCAATAATAATACTGGACACGAATATACCAGTAACTAAACTTCACAAACACCCATGGTGAGAAATTTGGGAACATCTATTTTGGGCTGAGTGCGGGGAAAGAGTAGCAAGGAGTAAGAAGGAGAGGTGATGATGAGTGTGGAGGGAATATGTCAGGGGAGTGGTGGGATATGGAGATTTAGATTAGAGATACAGCATGGGACTACACCCTTCAGCCCACTGATCCACGTCAACCATCGATCACCCACGAATATTAGTTCTAGGCTATCCCACTTGCTCAACGGAAGTTGGGAATGTACCTACAGGCAGGCATAATAAAAAGCATTCACGACCAAAATCAACCACAAGTGAAAATACAGTAGAAGGGTAAACACTTGCAAACATATGTGCCTTTCACAAAGTTGCATACAAGTATAATTGTACAGAATTGCACACACATTTATTATCAGCATATAACACACAGATCATATAGATGCACAAACATGTATTTGCATACACAGTCCATGTACCGCTGATGCACGCATTTACAAATAACACGTGCATAAGCATACAAGAGTGCATGTAGGAATGGTGCAGGATGGTACGATGATACAGCAATGCATGTATTTGCACACACACAAACACATCATACTAGTTTACGTTATCTCACTTGCATATACACTCTTTACACACCAGCGGAAATTTACAGAGACCATTAACCTACAAACCCTCATGACTTTGGGATGTGGCAGGAAACTAGAGCACCAGGAGGAAACCCAGAGGGCTACAGGGAGAAGGAACAAATCCCACACAGACAGCACCCAAGGTCAGGATTGAACCCGTGTCTCTGGCGCTGTGAGGTTGCAACTCTGCCCATTGCGCCACTGTGCCGCCCATCATCCGCACACAAGGTTACCGTAGAAATTCTAGATCGGAAAACAGGGTTAAGAGGGAGAGGTACCGTTTAATGTGGAGTTGGGATGAGCTCCTCTCTCCTTGTGACCCAGTCACGACGATTTTCAAAACCCAGTTGGTGGGCTACAGGCAGTCAAATTGATAGTTCCTTCCCCTTGGGTCTGTCTGTCTCAGGGTGACCAGACCCTTATTTCCCCATAAAGAGTTCCTAACCCTTGCTAATTTTACCTTTGCCAATATGGTGGACTGTACGTTCACAGTTGTAGGGACATAGGGCGCCAAGCAGACCCTTCAGTCCAACTCATGCGTGCCGACCAAGGTGCCATATCCAAGCTAGTCTCGGAGTTTATGAAGGTATTTTGATGAAGCTACAATGACTTGAAATGCAACAAATAAACCTGTTTTGTACAAGGATGTTGGCTGTTCCTCAGTGATAATCTGTACTGCACTCAGTCAGAGCATTCAGCCCATCATCCCCGTTCTAGCCCATTTTTTGGGTCAGAATCAGTGATTCAATGTTTGTCACTTGTTTTCCTTACAGACAGTCCAGTAAGGTTTTGAGTTTAGTTTATTGTCATGTGTACCGAGGTATAGTAAAAAAGCTTTTGTTGTGTGCTAACCAGTCAGTGGAAAGGCAATACATGATTACAATCGAGCCATCCACAGTGTACAGATACATGATAAAGGGAACAATGTGAATAGCGTTTAGTGCAAGAAAAAGTCCATTAAATCGAATCAAAGATAGTCCGAGGGTCTCTAATGCCATATTGCAATACCTAACCACAATCCACAATTAGCAAAGCGTACAGAAATAGTCCACTGAGACTGCATGCAAGAGGCATTGGGTTTTGGCGCCATTTAAAAGTCCAGTCTACACTCCAGGTCTTATGAGCGGTGCCCGATCCAGGTGAGCACCAGGCTGCTGCAGGGCCTCCAGCATCATCTTCCTTGGATGTCTAGATTCCAGGGAACCTCCTGCAGCGGACCTTGAGGGGTGATCTTATTGAGATGCACAAGATTACGAGGAGCATGGATAACGTGAACCCTCACAGACTTTTTCCGAGGGTAAAGGATTCAAAAACTAGTGGACATGGTCTTAAGGTGAGAGGGGAGAGATTTAAGGGGGATCTTTTAGTTTAGTTTAGAGATACAGCGTGGAAACAGGTCTTAAGGCCCACTGAGTCCACGTCGAACAAAGACCACTCATGCACGAGTTCTATCTGACATACAAGGGACAAGTTACAGAAGCCAATTAACTTACAAACCTGTACGCCTTTGGAATGTCGGAGGACACCGGAGCACCCGGAGAAAACCCCACGCGGTCACAGAGTACAAACTCCTTACTGAGAACACCCATAGTTAGGATCGAACCCGGGTCTCTGCCGTTGTAAGGCAGCAACTCAACCACTACGCCACTGTGCCACCCCCGATCGGCAATATTTTCACCCACCAGGATGGTCTGTATCCAGATTGAGCTGCCAGAGGAAACTATAGAAGTTGGTACAATGATCACTTTCAAATTATATTTGGACATATATATGGATATGGACAGGAAGGGATTAGAGGATTATTGGCCAAATGTGGGCAGATAGGACAAGCCCAGAATGGCAACTTGGTCAGCATGGACAAGGTGCAACAGCTTTCCATTTATAGAAGAGTTTGATGACAATTGCCTACGAGTTTGCTGAGATACTGTACCTGAAACAAAAGCTATAAATGTGTTTCTTTGTAAACACACAGCTAACATTACGCTTGTTCCAGGTGTACGTGATCTCCCGGTTGCCAAACACTTTAATTCCCCTTCCCATTACCACACTGACATTTCTGTCCTAGGCTTCCTCCATTGTGAGACCAAACGCAAATTGGAGGAACAGCACCTCACAATTCGCTTGGGCAGCTTACAACTCAGTGGTATGAATAATGATTTCTCTAATTTCAAGTAACCTATGCATTCCGGTTCTCTCCTCCCTCCCCCATCCCAGTCGTTATAATAGCTTCAACGCTAGTCTTGTTGAGTGTAAAACCCCTGTCTCACAGTGCGAGTTGGCCCACGAGTGACCCCGAGTTTTCACTCGTGGTGGTCACGTACGATGAACGTAGCGGCAACGTCGGAACTCGCTCGTTCAACTTGTCCACTCGTGGCGCTAACGGCAGGTACTCGGGAAACTTGTTTACTCGTGAAAAAAATCAAACATGTTTGATTTTTTCCACGAGTCAAATTAACTGTTCAAGTTTAAAAACCCCTGTCTCACTGTGCGAGTTGGCCCACGAGTGACCCCGAGTTTTCACTCGTGGTGATCACGTAGCGGGAACGTCGGAACTCGGACGAGCAACTTATCGACTCGTGGCGCTAACGGCAGGTACTCGGGTAACTTGTTATCACCTTGAAATTAACCATGTTAATTTCAGACAGTACTCCCCCGCTTTCCCAGGCGCAGGAGTAGGCCAGTCAGCTCTCCGAGTCAGCGCCGCCATTCAATGTGATCATGGCTGATCATCCCCAATCAGTATCCCGTTCCTGCCTTCTCCCCATATGCCCTGACTCCGCTATTTTTAAGAGCCCTATCTAGTTCTCTCTTGAAATAATCCAGAAAACCTGCCTCCACCGCCCTCTGAGGCAGAGAATTCCACAGACTCACCACTCTCTGTGAGAAAAAGTGTTTCATTGTCTCTGTTCTAAATGGCTTACTCCTTATTCTTGAACTGTGGCCCCTGGTTCTGGACTCCCCCAACATCGGGAACATGTTTCCTGCCTCTAGTGTGTCCAAGCCCTTAACAATATTTTATGTTTCAATGATATATCCTCTCATCCTTCTAAACTCCAGTGTGTACAAGGCCAGCTGCTCCATGCTCCACCATCCCGGGAATTAACCTTGTAAACCTACGCTGCATTCCCTCAATGGCAAGAATGTCCTTCCTCAAATTAGGGGACCAAAACTGCACACAATACTCCAGGTGTGGTCTCACTAGGGCTCTGCACAACAGCAGAAGGACCTTTTTGCTCCTATATTCGATTCATCTAATTATAATCTAGAAGTGGCAAGCCTCCACTACTGGTGAACCTCGGTTGTCATTGGCAGAGTGGATGTTACGATTGGTGTTCAATCGCGCGGGCCGACAACGTAATGTATAATGCACTCTAAAACGAGCATCATTTTAATGTTAATTTATAACGCATCTGGAGAATTAGTAACAGCATGATATTAGTGTAATTTTATAAACCCGTACCTTTCGTCAGCCAGATCATGGTCGAACTGACTGTTACATCAAATCCCAAATTCCTGTGTAATCAAACTTTCAAGAAGCGCCTCTGTTGGATTAACGCTTTCCATTGAAAAGGAAACTTTCTCTATTTCCATTACGTCCGCGAGCTTATTTTTTAATTTCCATGCTTGTATATTCCATCACAATCCAAACAAAAATCCAACACAGCTGTAGTACTACTGACTACCTCCATGTTGAATTAGCACGCCAAAGATTTTCGCCCATTGATAGGAACAATGCCCTGTTGAATTCTCAGACCAGGAATCTCCAGTGCGAAAACAGATCTGCTTTCTGGGCATGATGTGAAAGCCCCTCCCATTTTCTTCTGAAGTTTAGTGGTTGGGATGAGTTGTCCCGTTAACTGATGCTGTCATTGTTGTTTGATTGTCAGCAAAGGCCCATAAAGGCCCATAAAGCATGTTTGCTGATGTAGATTCAATGGCATTGTTGATCGTCGATATTTCCCCGAGGATCTTGAGAGAATCGCTCTACCCTTATTCCAATTATGACATCCTCTGTCATCTTATGACTTAGGACATCCTCTGTTTTCGTCCGCCCTCCATTTCCACAACCCATGATAAACATACGTTCCAAGTAAAATGGCGTCGCAACTGTATTTCTCCCAGTCTAATTTACCGTGTTGGGTGTAAACAATGTGGTCTGCTCTACATTAAAGAAACCTAATTAGTTTGTTCTCGTCCGCCCTCGTAGACGGGCATTCGAATGGTGTATTCTTAACTCTCAAACTGCGTGTCAGGAAATTAATCGCAGTATGATCATCACCCATTAGTCGTTTTGCCAGGTAAGCACAATGGCGCAGCGGTAGAGATGCTCCCTTATGCCGCCAGAGACCCGGGTTCGATCCTAACTACGAATGCGGTGTGTATGGAGTTTGTGCGGTCTCCCCAGGCCTTGTCACATGTGACAATAAAGCATTCCATTCCATCCCTTTCCATGCACACGCATCCCAAAGACGTAGAGCTTGGTACATGGATTGATTGCTGTAAATTTGACATTGTCCCTAGTGTGTGGGATAGTGTCGGTGTACGAGGTGATCGCCGAGTGCGATCTCGATGGGCCGAAGGGCCTGGTTCTACACTCTTTCTCTAATGTCTCTGTGCAGAAGGGCAGAGAGGACATAATGGCACTGACTGAACTTGATCAGGTTGGCAAGCTACGATTGATGAGATGTCACAGAAATCAGAGTTTGGAGCCAGCTACTTCAACCATATTGGCCGATATCTAGCGTTCCTGTGCACAAACAACGGAGGTGTTGGTATGTTGGTGGGGAGAAGGATATAGAGATTCTTCAGCGGCGCACAAAAGCTGAAATAGTGTGGATGGTTATTGGCGATTCAAGTTAGGGGGGGGGGGGGGGGGGGGGGGGGGGGGGGGGGGGGGGGGGGGGGATTTTGATGTTATTCATTGTGGTGCAAAAATAACACATTTGGAAGATGAAAAATTTGGTCATGTTAATGTTTAAAGGGGAATTGATGTTCCTGTCATTGAAAATAGCTCGCAACCGTGGTGAGCCGCATGTTGCATTGGGCTTTCTAACGCGAGGCCTTGACTACTGGGTAAAGATGATTAGCCTTTACTAATGTGTCTGCTGAGAAGTATCGTGGAGTGGTGTGCATTGTGTTGGTCGCCATGCGTTTTATTTTCAACCTAATGTCATAGTGAGGACCGAATATAGACACAGAAAAGCTTCCAGTAACTCAGCGGGTGAGACAGCATCTCTGGAGAAAAGGAATAGTTGACGTTTCGGGTCGTGTCCCTTTCTCAGACTGGAGAGTCAGGGGAAATGGAAACGAGCTATACAGACAGTGATGTAGGGAGATATAGAATAGATGAATGAAAGAATGCAGTGACTAGTGGGGTGCCGCAAGATTCTGTGCTGGGACCCCAGTTATTTACAATATATATTAACGATTTGGACGCGTAAATTAAATGTGACATCTCCAAGTTTGCGGATAACACTCAGCTGTATGGTAGTGCGAGATGCTTGATGAGGATGCTATGAGGCTGCAGGGTGACATGGATAGGTTGGGTGAGTGGGCAGATGCATGGCAGTTGCAGTAAAATGAGGATATATGAGGTTATCCACTTTACTGGCAAGAACAGAAGGCATATTAATATCCTAATGGTGTCAGTTTTGAAAAAGGAGGTGCACCGAGATCTGAGTGTGCTTGTCCATCAGTCACTAAAAGTGAAGATAGCTAATGGTATGTTGGTTGGCCTTCTTTGCGAGAGGATTTAAGTATTGGAGCAAGGAGGTCCTACTGCGGTTTTACGGGGCCCGGGTGTGACCGCTCCTAGAGCATAGTGTGCAATTTTGGCCTCCTAATTTGAGGAATAACGTTATTGCTATTGGGTGAGTGCAGCGTAGGTTACTTCACGGGATGGCTGAAATTTAGAAGGATTGGAAGGGGTCTTATAGAAACATATACATTTCTTAAAGGATTGGACAGGCTAGATGCAGGAAAAATGTTCCCGATGTTGATGAAGTCCAAAACCAGAGGTCACAATTTTAGAATAAGGGGAGCCCATTTATGACCGAGATGAGGAAAAATATTTTCACCCAGTTAGTTGTGAACCTGTGGGATTTTCTGTCACTCGATGTTTTCAAGAGTCAGTTTTTGCTTTTCGATCAAGAGGAATCTAGGGATAAGGGTAAAAATCAGGAACGGGTCTCTGATTTTAGATGATCAGCAGTCATCATATTGGCTGGCGGTGCTGGCTCGACGAGCCAGCCCTTCGCAGACCCACGCCATGTGCTTTAAAATGAACACCGCCCGTTTCCCTATCGCTCTATGGATAGGGCGGCCGTCTAGAACCTGATGTTCACTTCTACCGGAGCGGACCTCCAGTATCTCCGCATTTGAAAAATTCCGCAACATCTCTGATTTCCATTCAATCCAGCGGCCACGGTATTAGGCTATACTTGCCCAAACCTCTAAGTTCCCGACACGTTCCACGTCGTTCTCACTTTAATTCTTCGTAGCGCTCTGTGATTACTCATGTAGAGTGCGTCTCCAACATTCCAGCTACAACATTTAGCTGAACGGGAGTTTCATTGTATTATTGGTGCCCCCTTTCAAGTGAATCGGTTATCCCATTTAGAGGCGCTTTCGCATTACATTACACTAATTAACTAAACAGCGGATGGAAGTTACGAGAACTGCTGATGTTCATACAAGCCAGGGAAGCTACACAATCTATATTTTTATAGGAAGGAGATATTGACAGTCTATGGATTTTACCGCGGTAATGTGCATGAGTACAATTGATATGCCGAGGATCTGACGGTCTGTACAACTAAATGGCCCATTTGTCAGATAGAGATAGGCTCCACTGTCGCTTTTCTGTGGAATGGATACTGTATGCTTATATAACCCATTCTTCAAATATTTTACAATATTCCACGTCAAATCTGAGCATTCAAATATAGGAACCAAATGTGGACCAGATTGACGAATCCTGACAGATCCTCATGACATTCCTATAACACCCGGAAGAAAGTGACGCGAAGTTCTTTGAGGTATTGTCAGCCTTTTGGCAAACGTCACAGGACGTTAACTTCCAAGAGTCAAGAGTGTTTTATTATCCTCTGTTCGAAAACGGAACAATGAAAAGCGTACTCGCAGCACCACAACGGATAAGTAAACATCGTACACTTAAAAAAAACAGAATATAAAACAATACCGCCCCCTCCACACGCCTCCACCACCCCCAAATCAAACTGTTCTACTGAGTCCACAACTCAGTAGATTTCTCGTGCATATTTATCTGCAGCTGACTCAATTTCCTTACGTAAAATCTAATGAGACTTCGACCAGTAATAGACGATAGACAATAGGTACAGGAATAGGCCATTCGGCCCGTCGAGCCCGCACAGCTGTTCAATGTGATCACGGCTGATCATCCCCGTACCTGCCTTCTCCCCATATCCGCTGATTCCGCTATCTTTAAGAGCCGTATCTAGCTCTCTCTTGAAGGCATCGAGAGAACCGTCCTCCACCGCCCTCTGAGGCAGAGAATTCCACAGACGTACAACTCCCTGTGTGAAAAAGTGTTCCCTCATCTTCGTTCTAAATGGCCTACCCATTATTCCTAAACCGCGGCCCCCTGGTTCTGGACTCCCCCAACATCGGGGACATATTTCCGCCTCTGGCGTTTCCAAACCATTACTAACCTTATGTTTCAATAAGATCCCCTCTCATCTTTCTGAATTCAAGTATACAAGCCCAGACGCTCCATTCTCTCAGCATATGACAGCCCCGCCATCCCGGGAATTAACCTTGTAAACTTACGCTGCACTACCTGAATAGCAAATGTCATTCCTCAAATTAGGGGACTCCTGTAATGGAGTTATATTGTAATGTTATCTCCTGCTTCATTATCAATAGTTTTTCAAATGTGCTTCACGAGATGCCGATTTACATTAAACTGTGATTTCGGGAAGGAAGCGGTCGCTCTCGCAGAATTTGCTCCAGATTAGTTGTTCGTTCTTTTTGTCATGCAGTCAGTCCCGTTAAGCAGCTCACATAACTCACATTACATAGGAATTAAAAGCCCATGAAAGACACATGACTTTTGCTCTTGTTATCAATTAAGCAAATATGTAATATGTACGGTTATGTTTATATTGTGATCAATCTCTTTATCTCAGGATGTTGCAGGCAGTTCCTTGTGACATAAGAAAACGAATTTACAGCTCTTAATGGAAATTATGGAATTTTCCCAGAATCGTTGACAAATGTTCATTTTATTATCGATTCAATTGACTTTTCGATGTTCCCTTTGACATTAAAGACGGAAGTCTGCTCAAAACCAAATATCTAACCTTGTTCTCCGAGTGATCCTTTCACTATTTTCTCGCAATGGAATCACGTTGATCAGTGTTCAGGATTGTATTGGTTGAATACATTTTAAGCGCTGATTGACGAATAACTAGCGGTATAAATCTGAATGAACCAGTCCCGTCACGTTGATTTGCCGCTTTGAATCGATAATAACAGCTGAGAGGGCGGAAGAGCTACGACTTGAAACATAGACGACTGCTTCGGGGCTACCTCCCTCATCCACGGAGAACTGCCGGACTTCATTAACTTCACAACTAATTTTCATCCCGCACTCAAATTCACTTGGACCAAATCCGATATCTCCCTACCGTTTCCTAATCTCACCGTCTCCATCACAGGAGATAGACTATCGACCGGCATCTACTATAAACCTACTGACTCTCACAGCTACCTTGACTACATTTCTTCCCAGACAGCCTCCTGTAAAGACTATATCGCCTACTCCCAATTCCTCCGTCCACGCCGCATCTGTGCCCACGATAAAATATTCCAACCAGGACATCAGAGATGTCCTTATTGTTCAGTCACCAGGGTTCACCTCTCACATTATAGATTAGTCCCTCACTAGGGTCTTCTCGATATCCCACAGCTCCGCTCTTGCTCCCCTCCCGCAACAGGGACAGTGTCCCCCAGTCCGCACATTTCACCCCATCAGCCATCGTATAAGCACATAATCCTCCGTTATTTCCGCCACCAACGGGATCCTACCACGAGCCATATCTTTCCATCTTCAACCGTATCCGTTTTCCGCAGAGACCGGGTCCTCAGAAACTCGCTGGTTAACATGTCCTTCCCGTTACTAACTCCCCCACCCCTCTTCATAGGCACTTTCCGATGCAACCGAGGGAGCTACAACGCCTGTCCCTATACCTCCCTCCCTCGACTCCGTCCAAGGACCCGGACAGTCTTTTCGGGTGATGCAAATATTCACATGCATCTCCTCCAACCTCTTCTACTGTGTCCGCTGTTCCAGGTGTTGGCTCCTATTTATAGGCTTTTCGATCGTTTCGCTGAACACCTATCTCTGTCCGCCTGGAATTTCCCGTTCTCCCGCGTGCCAAAGACTTTAATTACCCTCTCCAATGAGGCTGCCAAAACTGCTTTACGCAGTAATGTTAGTGGACATTAGTGTTTTATCCGATTATGTGACATTTTTTGAAATGTTTTGGAAACATAGGTCTGATTTTCGTTCAATGCTCCCTCTTCACCAGAGATTCATAAAGTCACACTCGGGAAGACGTGTTACGTGATGTCATTTTAAACATCATTTCATAAGTTTCAGTAACTTTCCAGTTAGCGCGACGGGACATTGAACTGCGTGAAGGAGCTGCTCTCTGAACTTCCCCTGGGTGACGGTGTAAATCAGTGTGTTGGTACAGGTGTTCAGCAGCTGCAGCAGAACTCCAATTTTTTCAAATTTTGCATATGTGTTTGTGAAACCTCGCAACCTTCTTCCGCCGACACAGCGATAGTAAACAAAGTGAGATATAGCTGTGACCCAGAGCAGGATAAAGCTGCTGGAGATTGCAAAGAGTAAAATTATGGACCTTTTACGGCTTTCCGTCTCCGGGTCTCCACGACTGAGATCGCGGATCCTCCTGCGGACCCGATTGGCCATTAAAATACGTCGCGCCGTGTGCGCATTAAATAATAAAATCAAACAGAATGGAATCACTGGGGTCAACAGCGGCTCAATCCAAGAAAATGCGATCCATGCGGGCAGGTAATAGAAGTCCGAGCGGATTAGGCATCCCCACGGTAAACCATTCTGCATGTGGAAAGAATTATAAGCGAAAGGCCAGGGAACGTTCTGTAAACAGAAGAAGGTACATAGGGTCACCATAACCACCGCCGCGGTTCTGTCAGTACAGTATCTGGATCTCAGATTCTGCTTGGTGATGGACACAAACCTATCAAGTGTGAATGCGACCGTGAACCAAACGGAACAGTCTAAGGCCACGGCGGAGATGAAGGGAATAAACCTGCACACAGGACCGTAGAACAATACAGTATTCTGCCAATAAAGAACGGCAATGCGATTTAAAATCACTTCGCAGGCAATCACCGTGAGGTCCGCCGTCGCCATAGCCACCAGGTAACGAGTGACGCATTTGGAGAGACCGCACTTTCCTCGGGACAGGACCACAATCGCCAGTAGATTCACTAGGGGAGTAAAAAGAAGCAATGGTGATCATGTGGACAGAAGAACTTCGAGTTGAGTAATGGGTGGATATATATTGTTACTTTGCTTGCTTTCCTAAAATTATGAACAGGATGGCATGGACGGAGATTTCCTTTGGTTTGAAGGCAATCCCATTAAGCCCCTGTCCCAAAATGAGTGTTAATGTGGCGCACCTTTCGGATCGGCATTTGGTCACCGGGTTTGCAAGGTTTGAAGAGGGCGGTGTATACTAGAGATTACCTGCGCGCGATGCGGTAATCTCGATTCAGTTAAAAATAACGAATTTTAAAGGCAGAAAATTGGAGACCAGATGGAAACAAAAATAGATGCGGGAAATGCAATCGCCCGAGTTATAACCAGATGCAGTCTTTGTCGCACAGCTTACTTGGCTGTTACTTCACTTAACAATAATTCAAGAATAATTCTATACCAGTCCGCAAACGATGAAATCTATTAAATGCATACAATAACTACATCATCTTTCGGTTATTCCCCAAACCCCGTTCTATGGGGCAATCTAGCATTTAGTACATTTTGTCACACTATTTTCACTTTATCTTCAACATTACCGCATCCCATTCAATTATCGTCACGGTTATCCCACACTCAACCGTCAAGTGACATACTGGGCACTCCAATTGATGCCAGGATTGGGTAATAATAATATTCAACCGATAAGTGTAGTATCCGACCCATTTCTCCTTCAAAGCGACCTCGGAAATGCAGTACTAAGCTTACAGACGTTATAGTGGGAGGTTAAACCACTGAACATTTATAACCCAGGAAAAAATTTAACGAGTTATTGAGATCATCTCCCTGTGGACATTCATTATGGATTCTGCTCCCGTGTCACGAGGATGGTGGTTCACTGCGCATACTCCAATTGAGCACGTACAGAATCATGGAACTGTAAAGTAAGATTGCGAATGCTATTTCTGAATTTAAGTATGTTCCACGAGGTTGCAGCTGCAGAAAGGCGGACAAAAATATTAGTCAACAACACGATACGATGAAATAATTTATGTGGAGGGTATAAAAGGAACTGCAGATGATGGTTTCAACCGTAGGTAGACACGAAATGCTGGAGTAACTCAACGGGACAGGCAGCATCTCTGGAGAGAAGGAATGTGTGACATTTCGGATCGAGACCCCTTCTTCAGACTGAAGAAGGACTAGAAACGCCACCCATTCCTTATCTCCAGAGATGCTGCCCATCCCGCTGAGTTACTCCAGCTTTTTGTATCCCTATTTAGTTTTTTATGAGACATTGAACACTAAGTGTCAGAATTTCCAGCCACTAACGCAATCCCATCACATCTACCGATTATCAATTTCGTCCCAGGTGTTTCCACGAGACACTGTTGAAAAATAAAGTAGAACGTTTCTTGTGAATGTTCTTATTTACATTCTTCAGGGGGAAAGATCAGCGGGAAACCAATGTCGTCTGGTCCTCGAAGTACTTACTCTTGAATGAGACTTTGCGCATCTACCTGATCTTTTATTCTCATGACTTTATACGCCGCTATAAGAACACCGCTGATCCACTTTCCTTCCATGGAATTCAGACCCAGCTACTCAACCTCTCCCTGCTGTAGCACACACCCTCTAGCCTGGCAAAATCCGCGTAAATCTTTACTGAACCCTTTCAAGCTTGACAATATATTTGACAATATATGATGCCCAAACTTAACAATATATTCTAAATGCAGTCTCACCAATGTCTTATACAACTGCAACATTCTACCCATAAACTCTGACTCAGAGTTCGAAGTGCCAAATGGCCTCCTCCTGCACCTATTTTCTACGTTTTCAATGTTAATCAAGGATCTATCTCTCTATCTATGCCTATAACATATCCTCTGACAGCCTCCGCAGCCTGCTATGGCAAAGTATTCCATAGATTCACCAATCCCTGACAAATAAATCTCATCATCATCTCCTTCCTAAAAGTACGTTCTTCAATTCTGATGCTATGACCTCTAGTCCTAGGCGCCCCCACTGGTGGAAACATCCTGTCCACATCCACTGCATCCAAGCTTTTCACTATACGGTGTACTCCATCCCGAATATGTTTGCAATCAATGCGAGTCTATCTTAGTGGTGAAGGTAGGATAACCCTCCCCTCATTCAGTTTCTGTTTTGTGTTTATTTTACCACAGTTGTCGCACCCAGCCGACTTCAAATGGAGTTTAATGAAAAAAACGGCAAACATTCGTCACGGAGGACCGAAGGAACTGCTTGACATCAAGGGAAATTGAGCGCTTAATATTCGATACAGCACGTTGGTGAAACGGTGTGTGCAATATTGTCTAGGTCAGAACATCTTAGGACGCCTATAATTAAGTGGAATGCGGCAGAATATTCAACAAGGATTTTATGAGGACTGGAGAATTTCAATGTTGACAGACTGGATAGGTTGGGATTTCTTTATCTCTGGAGCGAACAAAACTGACAGTTCACCTTTAGAAATGAATAATATTATTACAATACATTTCTATGATCATGGCAGGCGGAACTGCCGAGTTATTATCCAAACGGAAAGCAGGCGTTGATTAGCAACATTTTAGACTTGGATATTGAGACCGGAAGACTGAAATGTGCCCACCGGAAGGTGACCTATCGATCTTCGATCTTCTCTTGCACATTGTTTCTAAAGAATAGAGGGTAGAGGGCAAAAGTGGATCGAGAAGATAATGAAAGGGGCATGTAACAGGAAGCTGAGGATAGCTCCTAGGCTCAAAAAGGATATGTTCTGCAAACAAATTAATTCGGTTTATTTAATGTAGTGCAGACAACATTGTTTACACCGAACACAGTAAATTAGACTGTAAGACATACGGTTGTGTCGCCATTTTATTTGGCAAGTATTTTTATTATTGATTGTCGAAATGGAGAAGGTGAAATATAATATATTGCACCTCCTGTGTTTACAATGGCATCTCCTGCATGGGAATGTACTGTATGTTGGAGAGAGAGATCGTCGCAGGCGTTGCTAAACGTGGGAACTTCCCAGTAATATGAATGGCAAATGAGCGTTTCCCTGACCGGGAATATGACCCGGGCCGCGGCGGTGAAAGCGCAGAATCCTAACCACAAGACCTCCGGGGAATATGTCGAAGCTGCCCCTATACACATGCTACTGTCTCTCAAAAGCTTCAGGTTCAGGGCCCGTTCCATTAGCTAAGTTGATCGCCTCAACGACAGTGACTTCTGAAAAACAACGGCAGTGCTGAGCACTGGGAGAAAAGGCAACATGGTAAACTAACGTGCAGCTTTCATTTCTTTCCTGAAAGCATGGCCTAATATTCAAGGTTTCAAGGTCAATTTATTGTCACATGTCCCAATTAAGGTACAGTGACATGTGAATTACCATACAGCTATACTAAGTGAAAGGCAAAAAGTCTGTTCCGAGCTTCCGCTTTGAATGTTCTAACCTTCGACCTCAAGTTTCAGGCACCTAGAAGTGACAACCCTCCAGTACTGATGCGCCTCGGTTGTCATTGTCAGAGTGGATGTTACGATTGGTGTTCATTTACGCTGGCCGACAACGTAATGTACAATGCACTCTAAACCGAGCATCATTTCAACGTTAATCTAAAACGCGCAAGACCGCATTCAGGAGAATTAGTAACACCATGATATTAGTGTAAGTTTATAAACCCTTACCTTTCGTCAGTCAGATTACGGCCGAACTGACTGTTACATCAAATCCCAAATTCCAGTGTAATCAAACTTTCAGGAAGAGCCTCTAAGTTTGATTAACGCTTTCCGTTGAAAAGGAAATTTTCTCTCTTTCCCTTACGTCCACGACGCTTATTTTTTTAGTTTCCATTGCTTCCATATTCCGTCACAGTCCAAACAAAATCCAACCCAGTTGTAATGCTGCTGACTACCTCCATGTTGAATGAGCACGCCAACGATTTGCGCACATTGATAGGAACATATGGTGACCTGTTGAATTCTCAGACCACGAATCTCCAGTGCGAAAACAGTTCTGCTTTCTGTGGCTGATGTGACAGGTCCTCCCACTTTTCTCTGAATTTCAGTAGTTGCGATGAGTTGTCCCGTTAACTGATGTTGCCACTGTTTTTTGATTGTCAGCAATGGCCCACAAAGCGTTTGTGCTGATGTAGGTTCAATGGCATTGTTGATCGTCGATATTTCCCCGAGGGCCCTGAGAGAATCGCTCTGCCCTTATTCCAGTTTCACTGGACATCCGCTGTTCTCGTCCGCCCTCCATTTCGACAACCCATGATAGAAATACTTTCCAAGTAAACTGGCGTCGCAACGGTATTTCTTCCAGTCTAATGTACCGTGTTCGGTTTAAACAACGTGGTCTGCTTTACAATAAACGCATCCCTCGCAGACTGGCATTCGAAAGGTGTTTACTTAAGTCTCAAACTGCGTGCCAGGAAATTAATCGCAATATGCTTATCACCCATTAGTCTTTTTGCCAGGGAAGCACAATCGCGCAGCGGTAGAGTTGCTCCATTATGCCGCCAGAGACCCGGGTTCGATCGTAACTACGGGTGCGGTCAATACGGAGTTCGTGTGTTCTCCCTGTGGTCACATGGGTTTTCTCCGGGTGATCCAGTTTCTTCCCACTCTCGATGAGGGAGGGGGAAGAAAAATGAACAATGGAGGACCTGGCGTGGGGTGACCACTGGGAGGTGGGGAGGGGGGAAGTGTATGAACAATGGAGGACCCGGAGATTGGCAGGGGGAGAGGAGGGGTAAGACCAAATGAGGAGCCGGCGGGAATACATTGTAACTTTGTCAGCGCCGAATGTGGCGACTATTTGCATACCCTTGCTATGCAAGCAAGTGTTTCACTGTGTCTTGTCATATGTAACAATAAAGCATTCCGTTCCATTCCATCCCATTCCATTCCAATGCATTCCAAACACGTACAGGTTGGCAGATTAAGTGTTTTCTGTAAATTGGTCATTGTCCTTAGTGTGTAGGATAGTGCAAGTGTAAGAGGTGATCGCTGGGTACGACCTCGGTGGCCGAAGGGCCTTTTCCACACTCTTTCAATAACGTCTATTTGCAGAAGGTTAGATAGGAAACAATGGCACTGACTGACCTTGATCAGGTTGGCAGAATAAGATTGATGAGATGTCACAGAGATCAGTTTGGGCCCAGCTATTTTAACCACGCTGCCGATATCTAGCGTTCCCATGCACAAATGACGGAGGTGTTGGTATGTTGGTCGGGAGAAGGATGTTCAGATGCTTCAGCAGCGCACATAAGCTGAATGGGTGTGGTTGGCTATTGGCGATGCAAGAGAAAGTTGGTAGTGTAAGAGTTTAAAGGGGAATTGATGTTCGTGTCGTAGAAAAATAGCTCGCAACCGTGGTGAGCCGCATGTTGCTTTGGCCTTTCGAACGCGAGGCCTTGAATCCTGGGTAAAGATGTTTTACTGCTTTTAGTAATGGGTCTGATGAGAAGTCTCGAGGAGTGTTGTGCATTGTGCTGGTCGTCCTGCGTTTTATTTTTAACCTAATGTCATACCGAGGATCGAATATAGACTCAAAAAGCTTCCCGTAACACAGCGGGTGAGACAGCACCTCTGGAGAAAACGAATAGGTGACGTTTCGGGTAGAGCCTCTTCTTCAGACTAGAGAATCAGGGGAAATGGAAACGAGATATACAGACGGTGATGTAGGGAGATATAGAATAGATGAATGAAAGAATGCAGTGACTAGTTGTGTGCCGCAAGGTTCTGTGCTGGTACGCCAGTTATTTACAATATATATATTAACGATTTTGACGAGGGAATTAAATGTCATATCTCCAAGTTTGCGGATGACACAGCTGGATGATAGTGTGAAATGCGATAAGGATGCAATGAGGCTGCAGGATGACTTGGATAGGTTGGGTGAGTGGACAGATGCATGCAGATAGAAACATAGAAACATAGAAAATAGGTGCAGGGGGAGGCCATTCGGCCCTTCAAACCAACACCGCCATTCACTGTGATCATGGCTGTTCGTCCCCAATCCATAACCCGTGCCTGCCTTCTACCCATATCCCTTGATTCCACCAGCCCCTAGAGCTCTATCTAACTCGCTCTTAAATCCATCCAGTGATTTGGCCTCCACTGCCCTCTGTGGCTGGGAATTCCACAAGTTCACAACTCTCTGGGCGAAAAAAGTGTTTTCTCACCTCAGTCTTAAATGGTCTCCCCTTTATTCTAAGACTGTGGCCCCTGGTTCTGGACTCACCCAACATTGGGAACATTTTTCCTGCATCTAGCATGTCCAGTCCTTTTTATAATTTTATATGTTTCAATAAGACCCCCCTTCAACCTTCTAAACTCCAGTGAATATAATGTGGATATATGTGAGGTTATCCACTTTAGTGGCAAGAACAGGAAGGCATATTAATATCGCAATGGGGCCAGATTTAGAAAAAGGGATGTTTGCGGATGACACTCAGCTGGCTGGTAGTGTGAGATGCGATGAGGATGCTATGAGGCTGTAGGGTGAATTGGATAGTTTCGGTGAGTGGGCAGATGCATGGCAGATGCAGTATAATGTGGATATATGTGAGGTTATCCACTTTAGTGGCAAGAACAGGAAGGCATATTAATGGTGTCAGATTTGGAAAATGGGAGGTGCAACGAGACCTGGGTGTGCTTGTCCATTAGCCACTAAAAGTGAGCGTGCAGGTACAGCAGGCAGTGAAGAAAGTTGGCCTTCATTGCGAGAGGATTTGAGTATAGGAGCAAGGAGGTCCTACTGCGGTTATCCAGGGCCCTGGTGTGACCGCGCCTAGAGTATAGTGTGCAATTTTGCTCTCCTAATTTGCGTAATGACATTATTGCTATTGGATGACTGCCGCGTAGGTTAATTCCCGGGATGGCGGGACACACATATGATGAAAGAATTGGTCGACTAGGCTTGTATTCGCTGCAATTTAGAAGGATGGTGGGTGGGGGGGTTCTTATAAAAACATATCATATTCTTAAAGGATTGGGCAGGCTAGATGCAGGAAAAATGTCCTCGATGTTGGGGAAGTCCAAAACCAGGGCTCACAGTTTAAGAATACTGTGGGCAGAATACCGCTTCCAGAAGAGGCACTGAAGACAATGGATCGCACCCAGATACTGGCCTAGAGATTTGTCGACAGCAACATGGCTTATTTGAAGATTAAAGACATTATCACGGAACCGTGAGTAGAACGACTACTATACTTTTGTATTTTAAAGCTGGGAAGCTTTAACTTGAATGGTTTCTATGTTTGACGAAGATAGCCAACAAGCTTGTTTTTTCACTTTGTCTGGAGATATCCAGATGTTTGACCTTGAGTTGAAATAGGTTCGTCAGAGATACCAGAAGGTGGCGAAGTCAAGCTCACCCAAGGAAAGCTGCCTACCTGAAAGAAACCAACCTGAAAGAAACCAACCGAGAAAGAGAGAGACAAGTTATGGGAACAGGTTACCAAATCACTGGAGAAACAGAAAAAACTATTTCAATCAGTTAAGAACGCGATCAAAGTAGAATCTAATCTGCGCCAACAATGGAACCTCTTCCAAGAGGTTGGAGAGAAACAAAATGTGCTGCTGTATTCACATCCGCTTCGGGAAGAACACGAAGGACACACCCAGTTGTGGGACGCAAGTGTGAAGATATTCAATGGATTCGTGGAGGAGGCAGAGGAGTGGTTATCTGAAATTATACCACAACTTATGTGCTTAATAGCTGGAAGTGCGATGCAACAAGGTGCTGAATTGGAAGATGAGATTACATCACGAGATAGCATCTCGAACGTATCTACACGAAGGTTAAGACATAAATCTGGGCCTATAGCCAGTTCGGCATCAAGGGCTTCTGCTCGATTGGCAGTTGCAGCTGATCAATATAATAGATCAATAGCTCTCTCAATAGAAGTGGAGGCCTTGAATAAGCAACATGAGATTGAGCATGAGAAAGAAGAGATGACACAACACGCGGCAGAGAGGAGGTGACAAAAGAAAGAGATCACACGACAAGGAGCAGAGTTGAGGTGACAAGTAGAACAGACAAAAGAAGAGATGAGGCGACAAAAAGAACAGCTGGAACTAGACACAAAGATGGCGGTGGTCAAATTAAAGAAGGAGATATTGGAAAGTGAGGTTTCAAGTTGCAACTCTAGAGCATCGAATACGATGAACGCTGGTTTGAGAGGAAAAACAGCTCTAAGTGAGTCAGCAGTTGGATCAATTCCACAATCGAGGTCCACCGGATTTCACGGCGTTGAACATCCAAATGTGATGTATTGGAAAGCATTCCATCAGATGATCCAGCCAATGAAACCAGAGAGTTGGATTTGGACAAAGCCAATTTACCATTGGAAAGAGCATTGGGAGTTACTAATGTTGCACAATTGAAATACGATAATACAAAATAAAATCTTGCGGATAAATTTCTAGAGAACTGACAGCGAACCGCTTCTTAAGCGATAAGACGTGGCTCAATGAACTGGAGCTGCAGTTTGACTAGCTCTCTCTTGAAAGCATCCATAGAACCTGTCTCCACACTCACCTCTCTCTGTGAGAAAATGTGTTTCATCGTCTCCGTTCTAAACGGCTTACTCCTTCTTAAACAGTGTCCCCTGGTTCTGGACTCCCCCAACATCGGGAAGATGTTTCCTGCCTCTAGCGTGTCCAAGCCCTTAACAATCTTATATGTTTCAATGAGATCCCCTCTTATCCTTCTAATCTCCAGAGTGTACAAGCCCAGCTGCTCCATTCTCTCAGCATATGACAGGCCCGCCATCCCGGGAATTAACCTTGTAAACCTACGGTGCACTCCCTCATTCCTCTGTAATCTCTTGAACGATATAATAATCTGCCGCTCCAATCCCCATCAGAGACCCACACCACCCAGATTCTCATTTCACTCCTGCCATCGGGAACAGTGAAAACATCAACTGCTGAAGGTTTAGGAGCTGTTACTTGCAAACAACCATCGGGTTGTTAAACAAAATTACCGATAAATAAACTCCGAAATCTATACAACTGGGGGTCATTGTTTTATATTGTGGTTTTTGCAGAGCACGATACTATATATGTTGTGCTGCTACGAGCAAAGCTTTCATTGTTCTATTTCGAACAGAGGATAATAAAACACTCTTGACTCTTGGATGTTAACTTGTCCTGTATCACTGGCAAAAGGCTGACAATACCACACAGAACCTCGGGTCACTTTCTGCCAGTTTCTATCAGTTTCTATGCGAATGCCGTGAGGCCCTGTCAGGTTTCGTCAATCTGATCCACATTTGGTTCCGGAATTGCATGCTCAGATTTGACGAGTGATATTGTAAAATATTTGACCAATGGGTTATAAAATCAGACAGTATCCTTTCAGCAGAAAAGGGACAGCGGAGCCTATCTCTGCCTGAGAAGTGGGGATTTTGGTGCACAAACCCTCAGCTCTACTGCACAAGGCATCGCAAGTTATATTGACATTTAACCCGCACATTGCCGAATTCTTAAATGGAGTTATGAAAATATTTTTGAAGAAGGGACGGAACAGTGGCGCTGCGATAGAGTTGCTGCCTTGGAGTGCAAGAGACCCGAGATCGATCCTCAACACGCGTGCAGTCTGCATGGAGTTTGCACTCTCCCTTTGATCGCGTGGGTTATTTTCCGGGTACTCCGGTTTGCAGGTTAGATGTAGGCTTCAGTAAATTGTTCCTCGTCTGTAGGATAGACACCACACTCAAGCAAACCTATGCACTTTATCGCGGTCTGCACTGTAGTCTGTCAATGTATCCTTGCTCTAAAATATAAATAATGTAGTTACGCCATATGCATGATATCAGCAATACTCATTACTTCCATCTGTTGCTCAGTTAATTACTTTAATGCAATCCGATAGCGCTGATAAATGGGAATTAAGATATCCGTAGAAAAGAAGAAACAGGAATACAACTAAACTCGCGTTAAGTTAAATGTTGTAGCTGGAATGATGGAGACGCAGTAAAAGATAGTCCTGTTAAAATAAACGACATTTAGAGCCATAAAAAGAGAGATCAAATGGAAGCAAAAATAAATGTGGGAAATGCAATCGCCCAAGGTATAACCAGATGCAGCCTTTTTTCGGACAGCTTACTTTAACTGTTACTTCACTTGGCAATATGCAGTAATAATTCTCGACGAGTCCCAGTAAATGGCCAACGATCAAATATGTCATTAGCATAAAATAACTATTATTAACTGTTTTTTGCCCAACCCTCATGCCATGGGTTAAGCCTAGCACGCAGTACATTTCATCACACTATTGTCATTTGATCTTCAACATTGCAGTTCCCCAATCAATTGTCGTCACGGTTATCTCGCATTCAACCTTCAAGTGACATACCGGGCATTCAAATTGATGCCATGATTGGGTAATAATAATATTAAACTGAAAGGTGCTTCATCCAACCCATTGCTCATTCAAAGAGACCTCCAAAATGCAGTACAATGTTAACAGATTATATACTGGGAGATTGAAGTGCTGAACATTTATATCCAAGAAAAAGATTAACGACTTGTTATCACCTCACTGTGGACATATATTACGGATTTTGCTCCCATGTGATGTTACACGATTTCACTCATTAGTGTGGCCGCTCATCCCATGTGCACCAACAAAGGAATTGTAAAGTAGGATAGTGAATAATATTTCTAAATTTATATATGTTCCACGAGGTTGCAGTTGTAGAAGGTCGGACAGAAATATCAGTCAACACCACACGGTACGATGAAATAGTTTATGTCGAGACCTTGAACTACAGTTCCCAGACACTGACCTAATCGATTCACATCTACCCATTATTAATTTTCTCCCAGGTTTTTCCAGGAGGCCCTATTGAAATATAAAGTAGAAATGTTCCTGTGAGTGGTCTTATTTACATTCTGCAGGGGAAATCTCATACAGTCATGTAGGTATAGAGTCATACAGGCCATCGGGCCCAACTTGTCCACGCCGACCATCATGCTCAATTTACGCTCGCCCCACCAGCCCACTAGAGCCCTCTAAACCTATCCAATTCATGTAGGTCCAAATGTCTCTCAAACGTTATTATTTTCCTACACGATCCTACGCTCTCAACATCCTGTGATCTGCCATCCAATATTATTCAATTTCAATATTATCCACTAGCCATTCCCAAATAGAAGCAAATTAACATCCAGATGTTCATACGCTCAACTGTGCCATTTGATCTCTTACCCCACTTTTTGATTCTCCCAAATAGAGCAATTTGTATTTCGTCAGTGCAAGTGCCTTCCTGCGTGTTTCACGTCCTTCATGCCAACTAAACAAAACTTTGTCAACGAGCGAGGATGTTTAGTGTGAGCAGTTTAAGGGGAAATTGTTAAGCGTTTTAGTTCACTCCATGTATATACCTAAGTACATGTGTTTTCACTGAGATTGGTAACAGTAAGTTCCTGTCTTCCTATAACGCAGTTCCGAATCCAGTTGCGGGTACCATTTGGAGTATCTATTTAATGTTATCGTATTTTCCTGTTATTTTCCTCAATGCTGGTCATCCTTCGAATTCAGTAATCAGACAGGTGTTTCATGCGCCCCTATGAGCCGGGAGCGCGGAACATCTAACGGCATAGAATGCAGCCCTGTATCAGCTCCGAATCTCGTCAGCCCACGCCCTTCAGTGTTGCTGCTACACTTGCTGAGTTACTCTAGCGCATTGTTTCTCATTTGTTCAGGATTATTGAATCTGCAGTTCTCTGTGTCTCGACGAGAATTTTGTCTGCATTGGTTGAGTGGCTATCCCACCACAGATCTCCGTCTTACATAGCCAACCCTCACCCTGCATCAATGGAGTTACACGTAGGCAACGGGAGAGCATCGTGAAAGGTGGCAGTGGATTATGTCGAAGGGCATAGGATTAAGTTGCTTCAAATCCCTAGCTCATCATTTACGGATAGAGAAACCTAATGCGGCTCCTCGGTATCTGGGTTGTTAGTAAGCATGATTAGATGGATTAGATGTGGGGAGTATTGGTGACAGGTATTTCTGAAGTAACCAATTTAGCTCCACTCTCCTTCCTCAAACTGTGAAGTAAGGTTGTAGTACGAGCACGTGTTGTTTTATTCATCTAATCCATCTAATCCATGCAAGATAAATAGACTGCTACAGAAATAACTGTAAGCAATACTCCCCACTCCAAATCCATCTAATCATGTTTACTTTCAGATTAGTGTCAGGGAGATTCTCTCATTCACCCCCGGTCCTCTGGAATAAAGGCTGAAGGAGACCTCATGATTTAAACTATAATACGATAGCGAGTATGCGTTATTTATTTCCGTACCGATAACGCCTGGGAACTGAGGTCGATTTTTTTGCGGACCGGTGGCATCACAAACAAGCAACGGGAATATGTTTCTTAGCCGAGGTCCGCCCGTGACTAATTTCAGCAGCTTGACCATCTCGGCGCTGCACCTGCGCGTCTCTGCAGTTTATGACTGCGCTCTGAGTATATACATTGGGAGGTCATGTTGCAGTTGAATACAACTGTCGGTGAGGCCGCATTTCGAATATTGTGTGCAGTTCTATATACAATATTACAGGAAAAATGTCTAAGCTGGAAATGGTACCGAGAGGATTTACGAGGATGTTCCCAGTACTACAGGGTCTGAAATATAGGGAGAGGTTGAGTTGGTTGCGACTATTCCTTGGAGCGCCGGAGGATGAGGGGTGATCTTAGGGAGATGTATAAAATCGTAAGAAGAATAGATCGGGGAAATGCACAGTTTCTTGCCCAGAGTAGGTGAATCGAGGACCGGAGAACAATCCGGGGCTGCAAGTATACCGTTTTGGAAGTTAGATAGGGCGAGGAGTACTTTGACATTTATCGTTCAGGTAATCGATTATGGCACGTTATGGTGCTATTACTGAGTTCAGAGACGATTTACAAGGATGTTTCCAGTATTTGAGGACATGGAATAAATGGGGATGTTAGGCAGACAAGAACACTATTACCTGGAGCGTAAGAAGGGTGATGTTACTGAGGTGCGTTAACAAACATGAGAGGGATAGATAGGGTGAATGCACCGAGTATTTTTTTCCCAACGGTGCGTATCAAGAACGAGGTGGCATGGGTTTCAGATGCGACGGAAAATATCCAATAGGAACCTGAGGGCAACCGTTTCACGTTATATGGAATGGGCTGCCAGATTAAGTGGTTGAGGCTAATAGAATATAAATATTTAAAATATATTTGACCAGCTACATTGATAAGAAAACATTAGAGATTATGGCCTAATCTGGGCAAATGGGGCTAGCTTAGATGGGGCTGCATAGACAAGTTGTGCTGAAACGCCGCAGTCCGTCGTTCTGACTCCATGACTCTACGACTGAATATGTTTTCTCTTTGCTCTGTTTGTGGCTATTCGCCATGCTACTAACATGACACTAATTACTTCCGATGTGGGTTAGATCATTCTGTGCAGGGAGGCCTTTGGTGTTGCTGTCAAAGGCTGCGAATCATATACTGAATCTCAATCTTCAGTTCATTGGCCACGCTCTGTAGAGGCTTTGAGAGTACTTAAATAATTTGGCAGGAAGAACTGGAAATCGGAACGGTAAATCTGGGCATAGATTTGAATGTTAACTCTACCACTCAATCTGCCGATACGGTCTGACCTGCACAATATTTGAAACGTTTCGTGGTTGCATTGTGAAACTGGGTGTCTGAAATGAGTACGAATATGGTGAAACCACGTTCTTCAGAATTATTTCACTTCCTCGCCGGTTCCCGAAGTTTTGCACTATTTGATGCACTTGTGGACATCGCGTCACTATTTTCTTGGCAATAAATTGAGGATTATGTCAGTGGGAGTCAGTGAGGCAAATACCTTTGCAGGAATACGTGGGCCATGGATAATTTTAGATTTTGATAATTGTGCAACTTAGATAGCTATCGGGGCCTTGTGAATAACATATATCTATAACATTGGACATATTTCCCAGTCGTAGACAGAACTCTGATGTAACAAGGACTTGTAAAACCGGGTGTTGTAGTGGGCACCATGAACACGGAAAGTTTCTCTATTTACTTCATCGGTACTTTAAAACAAGGTCCAATCCGTGGTCATCGCGTTATGCTCCAATAATCACATTTTAAATTATAATATGCTTAAAGCCAGCAACATTTGCCGTTTACGATATCATTTGGCCCTTTATAGACATTATTGCCTGTGACAGCAGGGCCAATCGCCATTTAAATTACCATCCTCAATCACAGTTCACATTGAATGTATTACCTTTAAGATAGTTCAACTGCAAGTATGTTCACGCGTTTTTGATAGAATTCGCCATTTTCCATACATTTTTTAATGAACTATGATCCTTCTTTGGGATAATGGATACTCGCTCGTTATCTTACCATAATCCCGTTGCTCTCTGTATTTCCGTGGGTCCTGTTCTGTCTCATGGAGTTCACTTCATCGGTGAAACCCTGATTTTGCCGTTGGTCCAGCAGAACAGTTCATCGTTGCCGGATCGATCTTCTTGTCGTGAATATGTTCGTGTATTTTATTGTAACGGAAGTGTGCACGCAGTTGGTGAATCTGTTTAATATTTGCACTGACCGTTATTCAGGACACTATTTGACAACGTGCACTCTTAGATACAGCGACATCCCGCCAGTCGAGAGAAATTGTGCCGTCACCCGTCGGCCATGATCGGCTGGACGCCGGCGAGCCTTTTTGACGTAGGTTCCTGTCGGCATTTTTGATTGACGGAAGTGAACTTTGTAGGTTAAAGCAGAGCGCTCATTCGTGCTTTTGTCGAAGACACAAAATGCAGGAGTAACTCAGCGAGACAGGCAGCATCGCTGGAGAGAAAGAATGGGTGACGTTTCGGGTTGAGACCATTCTTCAAACTCCTGGCTTACGGCGGCGCTGGGTCATAACAATCACTGCATAGTCAGCACAATGCAACTTACTTGTTTGCGAGAAAAATGATTGGCGTTTTAGGAATTCTGAATAAGCACTTGTATTTAATGGTTATGCATGCAATAAAGCAAACGCTGACATCTACAATTAATTATCCTGTCATTATCTTTTTGTCTTAATAGTTGTTTAATTATGTGAACATTTATAATCTGTGAACTCGCGCGTACTCGTCTCCACTGACCGGTTGCTGGCTATTCGGAACGAAATGACCTCATGCAGTCGGCGAAGGCCGTGCCACGGTTTTAGTCTAAATGGAGTCCCTACAGCGTTTGAATTTTGGATCAATATTCGAGCACCAGTAGTCTATTGTATCTCTGCGATGTGCAAGATGTACTGTTTTATGTAATTTGGTTTAGTTAATTCTCCTTGTGTGAATCATACTCGTTTTACCGCTTTAATGTTGTAATATGTGCAACAGATGCGAAGCATGTTTTGAATGTGGTTCTAATCCAGCAGCTGCACCCAAGTGGTCAAGCAGAACCTCCGAAAGGAAGAAGGACGGATGGAGGAAATTGAATTTAAAGTAAGATCATTCTGGAGATCGTCAGCCCGTCCCGGGGCATTTGCGGACTAAAAGGTAATCACGCACCTTTGTTTTTATCTCAGGATTTCGCATTTCGGTAAAATACTTTTGTTCAATACCGCGTCGATTTACTCTGCTCCATTGAAGCCTCACGTCTCTCCACTGTTTCATTCTGTATTCCCCAGTCTTTATAGAATGTCCCCGTTTGCCTCTTCTACGCCTTCCATTATTTGACACATCTCCTTGTAATGTCGTGAGAGGATCAGGGCGCAATATGCAAAGAGCCCCCTGCGAGTGTGTTAGCAAATCGGGCATAACTTCCTTGTACTTCGGTTCTGTACTGTGGGACCTTCAGCAGAACTGTTATCAACACCCAACCGCAACTAGCCGCATTATGACATACAATAGAGGAAGACAAAATACTTGCTGACGGTGTACATTTTATTGGGGGTTCTCATCCTCTGTCCGTGTATTTACCTACCCGTGCCTTACGATGCCTGCGTTAGATATGCATGGTCACACATTTCTATCAAAATTCCCATCTAATTTGTTGCTGTCAGACGTGGTCGTGCCCTCCGTGCTACCGACGAATAACTATTCTGCCTTTCTAAGGACCATTTGGGACGTCGAGTGAGCACACTCTGCCGTTGTCCGTTGTCAGTTCCCAAAGGAATCTCGATTATAACGCTCTCGGCTGTTTCGCCCGCATTTTTGAGGCTTATAATTATTATTCAACTGGATAAAATATTACAGTGATTATTTTACCGTACAGAATTCGGAATACAGCATTAATCATGAAGATAAAACGATAAAATAAATGCCAACCTCTTCCTTCGGTAAGGTCCAAAGTGAAACTCAATTTATTCGTTGCACCCGATGCAAACCAGCAGCGAGTTACAAATGTATTCTCACTGTGGAAGGACAAAGTTCGGTCAGTTTTAAGGCCATCGTTTATTTTCATTGACTGCTCTGATCAGTCAAGAAAACCCAAACTGGACATGTTCGCTAGTCATGAGTTTAATAAACTTAGCAAGACCAAGAACATGGCTAACTTAGAAGCATCTGCATTCTTTTTTTTTGCTCATCTGCCTCCTTTCTGTTTCTCTAGCGAGAGATACTTTAAGAAGTAATTATTCCCTCATTGGTCGAAAGTTTATCTTTTGCGAAGTAGTGGGTCTCCTAAATGAACGAGTTTGGCGGCAATTCATTTTCCATGGAGAAGTGGTTTCTCTAGATATCTCGCCGAATGCAGTCACTACCAGAAATAGACAGAATCACGACACTGTGTGAATCCGGCTCCGACTGCTTCTGTTCCCCGCACACAACCTGTGAGCCTAGCGGCAGCTGCTCAAGCCACAAAGAACCACACGAAATAGCAGCCGTGCGCTTGAAATTCCCGCCATTCTCAACACTGTGTGATCCACTGCGCAGTAATAAACTGCCGTATCAGTCAGACGCAGCCCCGAGATTGTCAATCGATATTTCTTCGCCGACTGCTGGACTGCGTCCGAAATACGATTTCGAGCGAATTCTGGCTTCTGGTCAGAGCCACCGTTAATTATCGCCGGACCGCAACCTCGGCTGTCGGCCTGGATACTGGCGATACCAGCACTGGCGATACAAGTAATAATTATCTTTAGAATAGGTACATGTGAAAGTGGCGCTTTAACCCTCTGTATGTGGTCAGCGGACCCTCCTCTTGGGTGCTGGAATCTGAATCATCCAGACCTGGAACACCTTATAGTGAGTGTTGAATTGATGATACAAAGTAAACGCAACCGACTTTGGGAATACGGAGCGACTCTTGGACAGGCTCGATATGGTCGGCACGGACTGGAAGGGCCGAGAGGGCCTGTTTCCGTGCTGTAATTGTTATATGGTTATATGATATAGGAAAAAGGTTCCCGATGTTGGGGGAGTACAAAACCAAGGGACATAGTTTAAGAATACGAGGAGCCCATTTAGGGATGAGGTAAGTTACAAAAATTTCACCCAGAGAGTTGTGAATCTGTGGAATTCTCTGCCACAGAAAGGAGTGGAGGCCAATTCACTGGATGTTTTCAAGAGAGAGTAAGATTTTTCTCCTAACGGAATCAAGGGGTATGGGGAAAATGCAGGAACGAAGTACTGATATAGGTGATCAGCAGTCATCATGCTGAATGGCGGTGCTGACTCGAATGGCGGAATCCCCTACTCCTGTGCCTATTTTACTTTGTTTCTATGTTTCCAATATATGCAAAAAAATAACAAAAGTGAAGAAAAAAAAACCCATTGTTAGTTCTTTCTAAGTTTTGAACGAGGTATAGACAATGAGACAGAACACGATAACTTGGAATCTACCGCGACCTAGCTGAGGTGGGGATGGGGAAAGAGAGAATGCAGAAGTTACTTGAAGTTAGAGAAATCAATGTTCATTAATCTGGGTTGTAAGTTGTCCAAGCGAAATATGAGATGCTGTTCCCCTTATTTGTGTTTGGCCACGCTCTGACTGGAGGAGGCCTAGGAGCCAAATGTTAGTGTGGGAATGGGAAGGGGATTAAAGTGTTTTGCAACCGGGAGATCAGGTACGTCCAGGCGGGCTGAGCTAAGGTTTTTAACGATTCGATCGAAGAACCTGCGCTCGGTATCGCCGATATATAGGATCCAACACCTGGAACAGCAGATACGGTAGATGAGGTTGGAGGAGATGGAAGTGAATTTCTGCCTCAGCTGAAAAGACTGCCCGGGTTCTTCTGGATTCGAGGGAGGAGGTGTAAGGACAGGGGCTATAGCTCCCGTGGTTGCAGGGTAAAATACCTAGGATGGGGGAGGGGAGGAGTTATTATCCGGAAGGACGTGTAAACCTGTGAGTTACGGAGGGAGCGGTTTCTGCGGAAAACTGCTGGGTTGAAGATGGGAAGATATGGCTCGTGAAAGGATCCCGGTAAATGTTACGGAAATGTCGGAGGGTTACGTGCGGGTTACGCGAGGATTACGTGTTACATGCGTTGGCTGATGGGGTGAAAGATAAGGTTTGTGGGACACTGTCCCTGTTGCGACTGGGAAAGGGGAGCAAGAGCGGAGCTGTGGGAGAAGACCCTAGTGAGGGACAGATGCGGCACAGACGGAGGAATTGGGTGTAGGGGATAGTCTTTGCAGGAGGCAGGGTGGGAAGAAATGTCGTCTAGGTAGATGTGGGAGTCAGTAGGTTGATGGTAGATGTCCGTCGATAGTCTATCTCCTGTAATGGAGACGGTCAGATTAAGGAATATATCGGATATGGTCCAAGTGAATTTGGGTGCATAATGGAAATTAGTTGTGACGTTAATGGAGTCCGGAAGTTCTGCGTGGGTACAGGAGGTAGCCCAGAATCAGTCGTCAATGTTTCAGGTGGTAGCCCCTCTGTCCTCTCAGCTGTTATTATGGATTCAAAGCAGCAAAGGAACATAACGGGACGGGTTCCTTTCTGATTTACAGCAATAGTTAATCGTCAATCAGCACTTAAAATGTATTCAACCAATACAATCCTGAACACTGATAAACGCCCATCCATTGTAAGACAATGATCAAAGGAACACTCGGAAAGCAATGTTAGGTATTTGGTTCCGGGAAGGCTTCAGTCTTGAATGTTAAAGGGACAATGAACAACTCAATTTGATTCGACATTGATATGGCCAGTTGTCAACGTTTCAGGGAAAATTCGTTACTTTCCATTAAGAGCTGTAAGTTCGTTTCCTTCTGTCACTGCATTTTTCCAAGGAACTGCCTGCAACTTCCTGAGATAAAGAGATTGATCACCATATAAACATTACTTAAATATTAGATATTTGCTTAATTGATAACGAGAGAAAAAGTAATATAAGTCTGTCATGGGCTTTTAATTCCTACGAGTTCTGTGAGTTGTTTAACCTTGCAGAGCATGTCAAAACGAACGATCAACTAATCTGGAAAATATTGTGCGAAAGCGACCGCTTCCTTCCCGAAGTCACGGTTTCATGTAAATCGGCATCTCGTGGAGCACATTTGAAAAACTATTGATAATAACCATATAACAATTACAGCACGGAAACAGGCCCTCTCGGCCCATTCCAGTCCGTGCCGACCATTCGTTTTCCCCTAGTCCCATCTACCTGCACTCAGACCATACCCCTCCATTCCCTTCCCGTCCATATACCTATCCACTTTACTTTTAAATGTTAAAATCGATCCTGCCTCCACCACTTCTGCTGGAAGCTCATTCCACACAGCCACCACCCTCTGAGTAAAGACGTTCCCCCTTACGTTACCCCTAAACTTCCGTCCCTTAATTCGCATGTCATGCCCTCTTGTTTGAATCTTCCCTACCCTTGATGGGAAAAGCTTATCCACGTCAACGCTGTCTATCCCTTTCATCATTTTAAAGACCTCAATCAAGTCCCCCCTTAACCTTCTGCGCTCCAAAAAATAAATACCTAACCTGTTCAACCTTTCTCTGTAACATAGTTGCTGGATCCCAGGCAACATTCTAGTAAATCTCCGCTGTACTCTCTCTATTTTGTTGACATCCTTCCTATAATTAGGCGACCAAAATTGTACACCATACTCCAGAATTGGTCTCACCAATGCCTTGTACAATTTTAACATTACTTCTCTGCTCCTATATTCAATGCTCTGATTTATAAAGGCCAGCACACCAAAGGCTTTCTTTACCACCCCATCTACATGCGATTCCACCTTCAGGGAACTATGCACAGTTATTCCTAGATCTCTCTGTTCCACAACATTCCTCAATTCCCTACCATTTACCATGTACGTCCTATTTTGATTTGTTCTGTCAAGATGTAGCACTTCACACTTATCAGCATTAAACTCCATCTGCCATCTTTCAGCCCACTTTTCCATATGACCCAAATCTCTCTGTGGACTTTGAAAATCTACTTCATTATCCACAACACCACTTATCTTAGTATCATCTGCATACTTACTTCTCCAATTTTCCACCCCATCATCCAGATCATTGATGTACATGACAAACAGCAGTGGACCCAACACAGATCCCTGAGGCACCTCACTGGTCACCGGCTTCCAACCTGACAAACAGCAATCCACCATTACTCTCTGATATCTCCCATTCAGCCACTGTTGAATCCATCTTGCTACTCCGCCATTAACACCCAAAGATTGAACCTTCTTAACCAACCTTCCATGGGGAACCTTGTCAAAGGCCTTACTGAAATCCATATAGACAACATCCACTGCTTTACCCTCATCAATTTCCCTAGTAACCGCTTCAAAAAATTCAAGAAGGTTTGTCAAACATGACCTTCCAGGCACAAATCCATGTTGGCTGTTCCTGATCAGACCCTGTCTATCCAGATGCTTATATATATTATCTCTAAGTATCCTTTCCATTAATTTACCCACCACTGACGTCAAACTAACAGGTCTATAATTGCTAGGTTTATTCTTTGAACCCTTTTTAAACAATGGAACAACATGCGCAGTACGCCAATCCTCCGGCACAATTCCCGTTTCTAATGACATTTGAAATATTTCTGTCATAGCTCCTGCTATTTCTACACTAACTTCCCTCAATGTCCTAGGGAATATCCTATCAGGACCTGGAGATTTATCCACTTTTATTTTTTTCAAAAGTGTCAGTACTTCCTCCTCTTTGAATCTCATAGTTTCCATAGGTACTCTACTTTTTTTCCTTACTTCACATAGTTCAATATCCTTCTCCTTGGTGAATACCGAAGAAAATAAATTGTTCAATATCTCCCCCATCTCTTTTGGCTCTACAGATAGCAGTCCATTCTGTCTCTGTAATGGTCCAATTTTATCCCTCGTTATCCTTTTGATATTAATGTAGCTGTAGAAACCCTTTTGATTTACTTTCACCTTTCTTGCCAAAGCAACCTCATATCTTCTTTTAGCCTTCCTAATTTCTTTCTTAAGATTCTTTTTACATTCTTTATACTCCTCTAGCACCTCATTTACTCCATACCTCCTATAATTATTGTAGATATCTCTCTTTTTTCGAAACAAGTGTCCAATTTCCCTTGAAAACCATAGCTCTTTCCAATTTGTAGAATTTCCTTTCACCCTAACAGGGACATAAAGATTCTGTACTCTTACAATTTCCCCTTTAAATGTCCTCCATTTCTCTTCTACATCCTTCCCATAAAACAGAGTGTCCCAATTCACTCATTTTAAATCCTTACGCATTCCCTCAAAGTTAGCCTTTCTCCAATCAAAAATCTCCACCCTAGGTCCAGTTCTGACTCTCTCCATAATTATATTGAACTAATGGTATTGTGATCACTGGTCCCGAAGTGCTCTCCAACGCATACCTCCGTCACCTGACCTGCCTCATTTCCTAACAGGAGGTCCAGCACTGCCCCTTCTCAGGTCGATACCTCTATGTACTGCTGCAAAAAACTATCCTGCATACATTTTACAAACTCCAAACCATCCAGTCCATTTACAGAATGTGTTTCCCAGTCTATTTTTGGAAAATTGAAATCTCCCACAATCACTACCTTGTGCTTACTACTAATATCTGCTATCTCCTTACATATTTGCTCTTCCAATTCTCGCTCCCCATTTGGCGGGGAAGCAAATGAAGCAAGAATTAACATTACAATGGAACTCCAGTACTGTTCGAAGTCTCATTAGATTTGACAGAAGTCAATTGAGCTAGCTGCAGGCTATGCACATGGGAATATGCATTTGGGAAACCTGCTGGAGAATTTTGGACTCAGTCGAACAGTTCGTTTTGTTAATCGTTTGAACGAGGAAGAGTGCAGAATTAGGTGAACCCTATCTAATCCATCACAGATAATGACAATCCCACCATCGATGTGATCTACAGCAGTCGGTGTCTGTAAAATTCAGCCATCCCCACCGGAGACCGTCACCACCCAGATTCTCATTCCACACGTGCCATCTGGAACACTAAATGTTGAAGTTCAAGTACAGGAGCGTTTATTGTCATGTGTCCCTGATAGGACAATGAAATTATTGCTTTGCTTCAGCACAACAGAACATAGTAGGCATGACTACAGAACAGATCAGTGTCCATATAAAACTGCACCTGCTAAAGGTTCGGGAGCTTTTTCTTCCAAATAACCATCGGGCAAATAAACAATACAACCGATAAATAAACTCCGAACTCCGTGGGCTTGGCGGGGGTAGGGCGGGATTGTTTTCTACTGTTTTTTTGAAGAGTATGATGTTTACTTATCTGTTATGATGCTGCGAGCACGTCTTTCATTGTTCCGTTTTCAAACAGATAATAATAAAACACTCGTGACTCTTAGAAGTTAACTTGTCCTGTGGCACTAGCCAAAAGGCTCACAATATCTCACAGAACCTCGCGTCACTTTATTCCGGGTGTTATGTGAATGTCATGAGGCTCTGTCAGGATTCATCCATCTGAAACACATTTGGTTCCTGAATTTGAATGCTCAGATTTTATAAACAGTTTGAAGATTGGGTTATATAACCAGACATTATCACTTCCGCAGAAAAGAGACAGCGGAGCCAATCTCTACATGGGCGATGCACCCTTTAGGTATGCAAACCGTCAGATCTTCTGCACATCAATCGTAGGTATGCACTTTACCGCGGTCGAATCGGTAGACTGTCAATATCTCCATCCCCTAAAAATATAGATTATGTAGCTACGCTGGCTTGTATGAACACCAGCAGTTACTTCCATCTGCTGCTTAGTTAATTAGTGTAATGCAATGCGAAAGCGCCTCGGAATGGGAATAACCGGTTCTGTTGAAAGGGAGCTCCAGGAATACAATGAAACTCCAGTTTAGCTAAATGTTGTAGCTGGAATGTTGGAGACGCACTCTACTTTAATGTCATCAAGTAAATGTGTGACTTGGGCACCCTCGTGAGTAAGCACGGAATGCTTCGAAGAACTAAGGTGCGAAGGACGTGGAACGCATCGCGAAATTTAGAGGTTTGGCATTTAGAGCCGAATGGGGCGGCCGCTGGATTGAATGTAAATCAGAGATGTCGCAGAATTTTTCAACTGGAAATACTGGACGTTCGCTCCAGTAGAAGTTAACATCAGGTCCCCGCCGATCGCCCAACCCGTAAAGCAATAGGGAAACCGGCGGTGTTCATTTTAAAGGGCAGGAAGACGGGCCTTGGGAGCGCTGGAGCCGCCGAAACGGCTATACGGGGATGTTATTGTTTTCAGCTGAAGATGAGTGCCATTTTTAAAAATGTTTTGGAAAGATAGATGAGATTTTCGTTCATCAGAGATCCATAAAGTTACACAAGGGAACACTTGTTACCTGATGTCTTTGTAAACATGATTTGATAAGTTTCACTAACTTTCCAGGTAGCGCGACGGCCATTGCAGTGCGTGAAGGAGCTGCTCTCTGAACTTCCCCTGGGTGACGGTGTAAATCACTGTGTTTGTACAGGTGTTCAGCAGAGCTCCAGTTTTGTCGAACGTTGCAAATGGGTTTGTCAAACCTCTCATCCAAAATCTGTTGACACATCGATAGTAAACAAAATGACATACAGTTGTGACCCAGAGCAGGATAAAGCTGCTGGAGATTGCAAAGAGTAAAATTATTGACCGTTTACGGCTTTCCGTCTCCGGGTCTCCACGACTGAGAACGCGGAGCCTTCTGCGGACCAGATTGGCCATTAAAATACGTCTCGCCGTGTGCGCATTAAAGAACAAAATCAAACAGAATGGAATCACTGGGGTCAATAGCGGCTCAATCCAAGAAAATGCGATCCATGCGGGCAGGAAATAGAAGTCCGATATGATTCGGCAACGCCACAGTAAACCATTATACCTGTAGAAAGAATTACACGTGAAAGGCCAGGGAGCGTTCTGCAAACAGCAAAAGGTACATATGGTCATCAAGACTGCTCAGTGGATCATCGGCTCCCCACTTCCACGCTTGGAGGAGATCTACTCAAGCCGTCTCCTCCATCGGGCCAAAAAGATCCAGGATGACCCCACCCACCCAGGGCACTCTCTATTCTCCATCCTCCCCTCTGGCAGACTCAGAGTCATGAGAGCACGTACCAACAGACTGAAGAACAGTTTCTTCCCCATGGCTGTGAAGAGTCTGCTACAGTAAACTATGACACCCCCCCCCCCCCCCCCCCCCCCCCCACACACACACACACACACACACATACATACACACACACACACTACCACCTTCCAGCCAACGGACAATAACTTCTGCACTTAAAAACACAATCTTTTTCATTCATTTATCTAACTGTACTTGCACTTTACTGTTTTTACTGTACTTTTTATTTATTTATTTATTTCTATCTCTTTTTACTATTTATGCTTGGTGCTGCTACAGAAGGAGATGCTGCCAAACGAAATTTCGTTGTATATTGTACAATGACAATAAAGGATTCTAAGTCTAAGTCTAAGTCTAAGTCATTACCACAGCCGCGGTTCTGTCGGTACAGTATCTGGATCTCAGATTCTGTTTGGAGATGGCCACAAACCTATCAAATGTGAAAGCGACCGTGAACCATACGGGAGTCCACGGCCGCGGCGGACAGGAAGAGAATAAACCTGCACACTGCAGTGTAGTACAGGATTGTGTTCCACCAATAAAGAAGGCAATCCGATTTAAAATCACTTCACAGACAATCACCGTGAGGTCCGCCGTCGCCATAGCCACCAGATAACGAGTGATGCATTTAGAGAGACCGCACTTTCCTCGGGACAGGACCACAATCGCCAGTAGATTCACTTGGGGAGTAAGAAATAAGCAATGGTGATTATGTGGACAGAAGAACTTCGAGTTGAGTAATGGGTGCGTATATATTGTTATTTTGCTTACTTTCCTAAAATTGTGAAACGCATGGCATGGACGGAGATTTCCTTTGGTTTGAAGGCAATCCCCGATACAGCGCTCATGAACAAACATTCTACCTAACAGTGAATTAATCAACTGAGAAACGGTTTAAATTGAAGTTTAGTTTGACCAGCAAGACTAAAATTAGTGTTAATCGGGTGCACCTTTCGGATCGGCATTTGCTTACCGGGTTAGCAACGTTTGAAGGGGGTGGTGTATAATAGAGATTACCAGCACGCGATGCGGTAATCTCACAGTTAAAATTAACGAAATTTAAAGCCATAAAATGGGAAACCAGATGGAGACAAAAATAGACGCGGGAAATGCAATCGCCCCAGGTATAAACAGATACAGCCTTTGTCGCTCAGTTTACTTGGCTGTTACTTCACTGGAGCGAAAATCATCAAGGACCCACATCATCCTAGCCACACACATATCTCACCACTGCCATCAAGAAGAAGGTACAGGAGCCTGAAGACTGTAACGTCTAGGTTCAGGAACAGCTACATCCCCACAACCATCAGGCTATTAAATACAACGAATAAGCTTTGAGCTCTGAACAGCAAAATACTATATTATTATTAGCTATTTGCACTATATTTGTTATTCATTGAACGTTTTCTTTTTTTCCCATTATATACACTGATTACATATTCGCATATTCTGTTGAGCTGCAGCAGGTAAGAATTTCATTGTCCCGTCCGGGACATATGACAATAAAACACTCTTGACTCTTGACTTGACTCTTAACAATAATGCAAGAACAATTCTATACCAGTCCCAGTAAACGGCAAACGATGAAATAGAGTTAAAGCATACAATAACTACATTAACTTACGGTTATTCCCCAAACCCCGTTCCACGGAGCATCCTGGCATTTAGTACATTTTCTCACAGCATTTTCTCTTTATTTTTATCATTGCCGTTTCCCAATCAAATGTCGTCAAGATCGTCCCACTTTCAACCCTCAAGTGACATACCTGGCACTCCAATTGTGCCAGGATTGGGTAATAATAATAATCAACCGACAAGTGCAGCAGGCGACCAATTTCTCCTTCACAGCGACCTCGGAAATGCAGTACGAAGCTCACAGATGCTATAGTGGGAGGTTAAACCACTGAACATTTATAAGCCAAGGAAAAGATTAACGAGCTATTGAGATCACCTCCCTGTGGACATTCATTACGCAATTTGCTCCCGTGTGATGTTATACGACAACAATCACGAGGGTAGTCGTTCATTGCACATGCACCAATTGAGCACGAACAGAACAAACGAACTGTAAAGTAGGTTTGCTAATAATATTTCTAAATCTAAATAGGTTTCACGAGGTTGCAGCTGCAGAAAGGTCGGACAAAAATATCAGTCAACAACGCACGATACGATGAAGTCATTTATGTGGAGGGTGTATGAAGGACTTGCAACCAAAGGTAGACACAAAATTTGGAATAATTCAGCGGGACAGGCAGCATCCCCGGAGAGAACGAATGGGTGGCGTTTCTGGTCGAGATCTTTTTCAGCTATTTGTGGCTATCTTTAGTTTATTTGGAGACCTTGAACTACAGTTCCCATACACTGACCTAATCCCTTTACCCTTTTTCAATTTCATTCCAGGTGTTTCTAGTCGGCCGTGATGAAAAATAATGTAGGAAGGTTCTTCTGAGTGGTGTTATTTACATTATTCAGGGGGAAAGATCAGGGGGAATCCTATGTCCTCCGGTCGTCGATGCAACTATTCTAGAGAGGGTCTCTGTGTATCTTCCTATAATGATTTTATACACCTCTTTTAGATCACCATTCATCCTCCTGCTCTCCATGGAATGGAGACCCTTTCAAATTTGACAAAATCTTACCTATAACATGATGCCCAGAACTTAACAACATATTGTAAAAGCGATCTAACCAACGTCTTATACAACTGCAACATAACCTCCCAACTGCTATGTTCAATACTGTGATTGATGAAAGGCTAAAGTGCCAAAATCCTCTTTGAGCACCTTGTAGTGACAGATTTTCATATCGTTCAAAGAATCTTTCCTCTAGTCACTATGATTGAAGACAGGGATTCAGGGGATAACCGAAACGCAATGATGAGCTCTCCATGAGTCATATAATGCCGTCGAAAAAAAAAATCTTCCAAACACGGCCTCTAAATTAATAGTCTCTTTATTGCAGTAGTAAAAACAGTGAGATATTCATCCACACTTCTTCTTGTTTAAGTACATTTTGATCTTACTCCTAGTCCAATTCGTGCACGGTGGAACTCGTGCATGGTCGAAAGCTGTGACGTTTCCCCCATGCTTCTTAAAACTAAACTAAACTAATTACTATAACGTCTGTGCGAGAACCCCAGACGCAAACACGCCTCCAACTGCGTAAAAATCCCACCCACACAGGCAGACGAAAGTTAAAGGTAACTGTTTATAGCTATAACATACTGAGTTAAGCTAAATGGCTACTACATTCCGGTCTCTAAGTGTTCTGAGTATATAACGAGGCAATTACTAAAATATATTAAAAAGGTAGCTATAAAACATTAACATATTTCAAAAAACAATAAATAGCATGCATTATATATCAGCATTCAGACTTTAGCAATTCTTCTATCTTCACCTTCGCGTTCTAGAATCAAGCATAACTTGGTTATTAGTCTTATTAAAACATTATTCTGAGTCTGAAATCCTACTGTACGTACCAAACCCTTAACATCAGGCATGATACTCAGTATATAGTCCAAAACACAAAAGTCAAAAGTTTTGACGGTATGAAACGTCTTCCTCCATGTCCGATCAATTCATAATGTGTCGTAACAATGATGTTGAAATGTGAATATCCTACGAGAGAATAATAGGATTTTTAGCAATGAAGTTCACTGTGATGTTTTGTTTAATTTCTGCATAATTAGCAGAGATTTCAAATCCCAGCTCAAGCTTTGGCCATATTCTGTCTGACTTACAGAGGAATTCCGGTCCATTGATCCATCTCTTGTTGATTAAGAAGCGGTCTGCTTTTGTCCTCTATAAGCTTCATCCACAGGATTTTCATTTGTGTTAACATATTTCCATTGTGGAACATTAGTAGCACCTAACAAGAGAGATTTTGTTTGCTACAAATGTCAAGAAACGTTTGTTCTTATTCTTGAAGTATTTAAGCAATGTACTCTTGTTATGAATGCCAACATGCCATTCGCTTTCTTCACTGCCTGCTGGACCTGCATGCTTATTTATTGTTTTTTTTGTTGTTGTTTATTTTTGTTAGAAGTAAGTACAATAATGTGGTACTTGAGTACCTAATACATAAATACATATTTCCATTCTTGTACAACTTCGTATTTTTAATTTAATAATAAAAGAACAGTGAGAGAAAAAAGAAATAAAGAGTGTCGGAATAGATAGACTAGCGAGTAGAAACAGATAGCAAAAGAAATAAAGGACAGCGATGAGAAGCTAAAAAGATTGAAAAAAGGGAGAAAGTAGAGAAAAAAGAGATTAGGAAAGATCTACCTATTTCGTATTTTTGCCCATCCATCACCCGGTTCTAAACCATTTAATTTCTAAGGTTATGTTATGTTGCACCATCTACTTGTAAAAAGTTGATAAAAGGTGACCAAGTCTTTAAAAATTGGTCCACTTTGCCTAGTGGGATGAATCTCATTTCTTCAAGATGTAGCGTTTCCGACATATTTGAAATCCACATTTTGAATGTTGGCGTGGTTGCGTTTTTCCAAAATTTGAGTATATGTTTTTTTACTGTTATTAAACCGTAATTAAGAAAAGCTTCTTGGAATATAGTTAGATTACTTCCCTCTTCCATTGATCCAAATATAACCAGCTCTGTATTGGGGTTCAATTTTGTGTTAAATAGTTTTGTAAAAATTCCAAAAATTTCATTCCAAAATTTATGCAGTTTTGTACAAGAGACAAAGGAATGTGCTATAGTGGCATTTTGAGTGACATTTATCACAGATGGGGGAAACATTTGAAAATATTTTATTCAGTCTAGTTTTCGAATGGTATAATCTTTGTAACATTTTAAATTGAATTAGGTGATGTCTTACATTAATTGAACATTTATTTACATATAATAGATATTTTTCCCCATCTATCGTTCAGAATTTTTATCAATAACTCTTATTCCCAGTCACTTCTAATTGCCTCTGTCGTTGGTGTTTCTATATTTAGAATTATATTATATAAGTAAGATATTAAATTGCTTGATTCTGCCGTTCTATTCATTCCTTCCTGTAATAAATCTGGGGTTAAAGTTTGGTATCCTTGTATATATTTTTTCAAATAATCTTGAATTTGAAGATATTTGAAATATTGATTATTTTAGTTGTAATTGTTGGAATGAGAAAAGTTTTCCCATGTCATACATATCTCCCATCGTTTTAATTCCTATTCTTTCCGATTGATTAAACGTTTTGTCAACAATAGATGGTTTGAATGAGGGATTATTAGTTATTGGAGAAAGCAGCGATAGTTTTCTTGATTTTAAAGTTAATTTTATTTGTTTCCAAATTCGTATTATACTGTGAATAATTGGATTTTTCTTATATATTATATTGTTCAGTTTCATCGGGGAAAGAAGGATCACTCCTATATTATAAGGGGAACAATCATCTTTCTCCATTCTTATCCAATCTACCTGTTGAAGTGTCCAACCAGTAGATTATATTTTTAATATTCACTGCCCAATAGTAATACAATAAGTTAGGGTGTGTCAGTCCCCCTGATTCTTTAGATTTACACAAGCGTTTTCTTTGAATTCTGTGTGATATATAATCCCAAATGAAGTTTATAATATCAGAATCTAGTTTTTTAAAGAATTTCTTTGGTAAATATATTGGTATTAATTGAAATAGGTACAGTATTTGTGGTAAGAAGATCATTTTTATCGCATTTATTCTGCCTATTAAGGACATCGGCAGTGTTTTCCAAAATTTAATCAACCCCTTTAATTTAGTTAATAAAGGCATATAGTTTGCGTTAAGTAGTGATGTATATTTCCTAGTAATTTGGATGCCCAAATACTTAAATTTTTCTGCTGCAATTCTAAAAGGGAATTTCAACAGATGTGTCGGCTCTTGAGGTTTTATCATCATAATTTCGCTTTTGTTCCAGTTTATTCTATATCCTAAAAAAGAACCAAATTCCTCTATTAAATTTAGTATATTTGGTAAGCTAATTTGCGAATTTGTAATATATAATAATATGTTGTCTGCATATAATGAGATTTTATTATTTGAGTGTTTGGTATTATATCCATGAATATTCGGATGACTTCTTATACTTTCTGCTAAAGGCTCTATCACTAGTGCAAATAGCAGAGGCAATAGTGCGCACCCCTGCCTATTTCCCCTTGCTAATTGGAATTTCGGGGATAATATATTATTATTCAGTATTCTAGCCGTCGGCTTATCGTATAATAATTTTACCCATGAGATAAAGTTATCTCCCATGTAAAATGTTTGCAATAATTTAAATAAATATTGCCATACTACTTGATCAAAAGCTTTTTCTGCATCTAATGAAATAATTGCTAGGTCTTCTTCAGTATTATGTGAGTACATTATATTAAACAGCTGTCTCAAGTTGTTAAATGAGTATCTCTTTGGTATAAACCCTGTTTGGTCCGGGTTTATTAGTTTGCTAACATATTTACTCAATCTTCTCGCTAGGGTCTTTGCTAATATTTTTTGATCTGTATTTAAGTGCTATGGCTCTAAATGAGCCTGGGACTTCTAGATCTTTATCCTTTTTGGGTATAAGTGTAATTGTTGACAGTTAGTATTTCAGGTAATTTATTTTCTTTAAAAGCGTGTATATATAAATCTTGCAGGCGTGGAGAAATTTTCTCGTCGAATCTTTTATAGAATTCATTACTAAAGCCATCTGGTCCGGGCGTTTTGCCATTCTTCAACGAATTTATTATTTCTTCTATTTCCTGAAGTGTAATCTGAGCTCCTAATCCCTCTTGTTCCACCATATTTAATTTTGGAAGATTACAATTGTCTAAGAAATTTGTAATTTGAGTATTATTTGCAGAGATTTTCGATGTATATAAATTTTGATAAAATTGAGCAAATCTTTTATTAGTATCTTTAGGTAGTGTTAGCAATTCCCCTTTGACTGATTTAATTTGAGTAATTGTATTTTCTGTTTCCCGTTTTTTCAGTTGGCGTGCTAAGGGTTTATGTGGTTTATCACCAAATTCGAATTTTTTTTGTTTTGTAATTTGAAATAATCTTATTATTCTGGCGGATAAAATTTTATTTAATTTATATTTTAGTATTGTTATCTTATTATGTTTAGCTATAGTTGGTTCTTTAGCATTTTCTAAATCTAATTGTCTAATTTCTTGTTCTAACTGCAATTGTTCAGTGTTATTCTTTTCATTTTGGAAAGCTTCATATGAAATTATAGTTCCTTTAATAAATGCCTTAAAAGTTTCCCATAATAAGGAAGGTGAAATATCTGGTGTAACATTTGTCTCAAAGAAGAATATCATCTGCTCTTGTAAATATGTGCAACCTTGAGAGTTGTTTAAGATTTGGGGGTTAAACTTCCAGAACGATTTTTTATCAGGCATTCCTTCTAATTTTAAAGAAAAAGTTAACGGGGAATGATCAGAAATAATACTATTATGATATTTAGAATTATATGTATATTGAATCAATTTCGTGTCCACTAAGATATAATCAATCTGTGAATATGTTTTATGTACTGTTGAATAAAATGAATATTCCCTACCTACTGGGTTAGCGATCCTCCATACATCTGTTAAGTTGGTATTTTTCATGCATGTATTTAGGAGTTCACTAGTTTTAGATTTTATGTTAATCCATTTTTGTTTTGCTGATTTATCCAGATATGGATCTAAAACACATTTCAAATCTCCCCCTATTATCACATTTTGATAGTTATGTTCTGAAATTGTATCCAGAATTTTACTAAAGAATTGGGGCTTGCCAAAACTAGGAGCATAAATTTTTATCAAAGTAAGTGTAGTAGAATGAATTTCTCCCGTGACTATGACGTACCTCCCCTCTTTATCTGCTATGGTATTCTTTAATTTAAATGGTATACTTTATGAATGATAAAAGCAGTGCCTCTAGATTTAGAAATAAATGAAGAGTAGGATGTTTGCCCAATCCAATTTGCCTTCAGTCTTATCTGTGTTTGATGTTTTCGATGAGTTTCTTGTAAGAAAATGATGTCACTGTTGAGAGCTTTTAATTGGGCAAATATCTTACCCCTTTTAATTGGTTCATTAGCGCCCCTTATATTCCAGCTACAAAACGTGATTCCTCCAGTTTTATTTTGTTTATCGTCTTGCATTATGAATCATGTTAATACCTTTACTTCATATGGTGCAACCAAAAACCTCATAACTCTAGGTGAAGGATGGTCATCCCCAGCTGTTAAGTTTTGTTGGCATCTCCCCTTCAGAATAGACCTTGAAAAAGACCAGAAAGTGTAAAGTCGTGAAAAGATAATTAACAAACAAAAATTATATTATAATATCCAAAAATAAAGATATTATCATTAAAAACAAGCACCTTTTCTAGGTGGTAGAAAAGTTCTTGTTGACTTCCGTAGATGTTTTTATATGTTTCGCTCTGCCCCCTTGATCAATTATTATTAATTGGAAGAGAGAGTGATACAAAGTTAATATATATATATATTATATATATATATATATATATAATAAAACACATTTCTAATCTATCTATAGGAGTGTGTCTTCAGAGAGAAAAAACAGAATAAAATAGAGTTTCCAACATTAAGTATATACTTAGATATAACAGTAATTATGTTAGTTGTATATCCTTATCTTCCAATATGCCAAGGACTATTACAATTAAGTCTCAAACTTTTGTATCAGACAACAGCAGGTTCCAAGGGGTTAACCAGATTCAGACCCTTGGATAACTTCCAAGTATCTGAGTCTCCTCCCCCCCTTTACACACAATTTAGACTAGATCTTCTATATCCATAAAATGTGTTAGTATATTATTAATACTTATCAATCATATTTAACTCGTTAACCATATAACCATATAACAATTACAGCATGGAAACAGACCCTCTCGGCCCTTCCAGTCCGTGCCGACCATTTGTTTTCCCCTAGTCCCATCTACCAGCACTCAGACCATACCCCTCCATTCCCTTCCCGTCCATATACCTATCCACTTTACTTTTAAATGTTAAAATCGATCCTGCCTCCACCACTTCTGCTGGAAGCTCATTCCACACAGCCACCACCCTCTGAGTAAAGATGTTCCACCTCACGTTACCCCGTAACTTCCGCCCCTTAATTCGCATGTCATGCCCTCATGTTTGAATCTTCCCTACCCTTAATTGGAAAAGCTTATCCACGTCAACTCTGTCTATCCCTTTCATCATTTTAAAGACCTCAATCAAGTCCCCCCTTAACCTTCTGCGCTCCAAAGAATAAAGACCTAACTTGTTCAACCTTTGTAACATAGTTGCTGGATCCCAGGCAACATTCTAGTAAATCTCCTCTGTACTCTCTCTATTTTGTTGACATTCTTCCTATAATTAGGCGACCAAAATTGTACACCATACTCCAGAACTGGTCTCACCAATGCCTTGTACAATTTTAACATTACTTCCCTGCTCCTATATTCAATGCTCTGATTTATAAAGGCCAGCACACCAAAGGCTTTCTTTACCACCCCATCTACATTCGATTCCACCTTCAGGGAACTATGCACAGTTATTCCTAGATCTCTCTGTTCTTATATTCTTATATTTAGCAAGTAATTAACATCATGAAACAAACATCAGCCATTATTACGCTGTGCCTTAATATTACACAATTTTATTAGTTATATTTTATGTTAGTATGTAATTGTGTGTTTCTTAAATCATAAATTTCTATATACAAGTTCATTGACAATATTTTTCCATATTCTCAAATTCCGTTTGTTTTTTTTTGTTATTTTCCCCACCACAGTTTTTCTTCTTTTCCAATCCTTTGTTGAGGTGAAACAAAATCCGACCTTGAGTTAACATTCCAAAGATAAAATATCTAGACAATGCCTCGAGGAAAGTTTGCCATCTTAACCAGAGCAGTCTTTTTTGTATGTTTTAAAAAATAGAAACAATCCTCTCTTCGCTGCTTCTCCTCCATATTATTGTGGGAGACCGACTCCTGATGTTCAGTAGACCTCCTGTGTGATACTTTGTGCATATTTAAATGCCTCTTCTGGATCCGTGAATGCACATTCAACCAAGTTATAAGTAATTCTCAATTTCGCGGGATATACTATTTCATATCTTACTCCTGAAACCTCTTTCAGCAGCTTTCTCGTCTTTGTAAACTTGTCCCTCTTTTCCATGACTTCAGCTGGAAAATCACGGAAGAATCTTAGTTTGTCTTCCCCAAACATCAGATTCACTCCATATGGAATCTGTTTCATAATTCCTTCCAGCGTTGAAATGTCATAGAATTTCACAATAATCTGTCTTGGGGCGGGGGGGGGGCAGTTGGGCTTGCTTGAGCCTTATGTCGGACCTGGTGAGCCTTATCTATTCTCGTGGCTTAAGGCAACTTAAGTACTTGTTTGAGTAAGTTGGCAGCAAAGTCCTGAAGGATTTGTCCACTCTCCTTTCCCTCTTTTACTCCAACTATTCTCAAGTTTTGCCTCCTCGATCTTACTTCTAAGTCCATACATTTATTCTTCATTTTAGCAAGTTCCCTCCCAGTGCTTTCTTGTTCCTTTTTTAGACTCTTTATCTCCTTAGTCATCTCGGTTATCGTATTATCCATTCCTTCCAGAGCTGCATGAGTAGACTTAAGCATTGCATCCAGCTTTTTATTACAGTCCTTATCAACCCACTTAATGTTTTTGTTTAAATCCTCCTCAATCTCGAACACACGTTTGGTTAAGTCATCAATTTTCCCCATCAGCATATCATTACCTTGTTTATTTTTTTCAGAGAGACTTTTGTCCAGCGCGACATTCCCCTCATATCACTTTAGAAATAATTTCAGTGACTGAAGCTGATACTGACTTTTCCAGTTGTTCAATTTGTTCCCTTTGTTCCTCCGTTGAAGTCATTCTGTAGAAGGAGTTCGAGAGTCAGCTTCTACTTCTCAGCTTCCAGCTGATATTTGAGGGGATTGAGGAGACTTTCCAGGTTTTTTTCAAGTAGGCTCCTGTAGCAGGTCTTGCAACAGCTTTTGCAGGCTTCTGGCGAGGTTTCCCTTTTTTCATTTAAAACTGCCGTTATTCTCCGCTATCAACAGGATTTCTGATAACACACAATTAAATAACAGCTCCTGTAGTTATTTTTAGAACTCCCCCGTCTTCCAACTCATAATTTAGCACATTAAAGCATTCTTCGGGAGCAGAGCTAAACAGCAGCGTCTCTCAACCCACCATTGATGCCACCGGAAGTCCATGCTTATTTTAATTGACTGATGAACAAGGTTCCCAGAACCCTTTGTACTTCCCCCCTTGCCTCTCGCTCCCTACGGTTCATATTTTCCCCTCAGATATCAGTTGCTTTGAGCCAGTGCTGTTTTCGCGGGTGTTTCCCACTTGCTCACAGCTCAGCGTCTCCCCTATCAACTTTGCTCTGTGGATTGTAAACAATATAGAGATTGCATCCGCTGCTCCAGATGCCAGATGATCTATATCGGTGAGACCAAGCGGAGGCTTGGCGATCGTTTCGCCGAACACCTCCGCTCGGTCCGCAAAAACCAACCCGACCTCACAGTGGCTCAGCACTTCAACTCCCCCTCCCATTCTGATAAAGTATCCTTTGTATTAATTCTGATAAAGTATCCTTTGGTAATTGCATAGGCCTGTCAAAAAAGGCCTGCATACTCTTATCATGCTTGTGTTTTTCCCTTTTTTGGAGCTTTTTTATTCATTTACCTAAGCGCCTTCTCGGATGGAGGGACAACGTTTGTCAACAAAGCAATGACACATATTTGTAATATTGACATTTTGTTTCTTGGGAAAAAAAATTCCCTCATATGGTGTTGAATTACACCTAAAGCCAGAATAGTAATTTGTTTAGGAATGCCTAAAACATAGTTTTTATTGGATGGGTCAGGACCCTTGCTTCTCAACAGGCTTGTAATTGCTGCACTAATTTGCAGCTGACTCCTGATCAACCTTCCAATTTAAAATGTGATCAAGATAAACCATGACCATGTGTCCTCATTAGTGCAAGTGCTTATCTTTTATCAGTGCAAATGCTGTTCCAATAATTGTGTGAGCAACCTAGAACTGAGTTTAATTCATTAGACAATGTCTTAACTTTCAACAGCTGACCCATCTAATTAATTTCAAGCACCTGTAAATATGATAATAAATTGGTACTAAATACCATCCTTCAAGTCTTATAGTAATGATTAACAATTTGTTAATAACAACTGTTTTGCAGTGTTGAAGATGTCCATTTTGATAAAATGTTTTACACTGTAAAAGTGTATTTAAAATGATGTCTCGTATGGCTTTACCACCACATCTTCCTTTTTCCTGGGGAAATTTATCTGATACAAATTTGCTTACCTCTTCTTTATTGGAGATATTTCAGGTGCAAACCTAAAATCAATTTTTAGGTTTTCCTATACAGGTGAATCAATTCCTTCTACAATTTTTTTGTAGATCCTTTACACATTAAAATAAATCAATCCGTTGTTATGCCATATCATTGATCATAACACACCTGTAATCTCCCACAATTGGAGATTTCATCAACTTCTTCTGTAACAAGTTTTTGCACCTCTTCAAATGAACATGAAGCCTTCTCTCCCCAACCATATGAGTTCACATAAGGCTGTGTTGGATACAATATTTCTTTATCACACTCCTGCCTCTGTTTGATCCATTATCAAATCTTTACATTGGATCATAATTTTGCCAAAGTTTAATGACCAATAGACTTTCCTTTGTAATCAATGTCTTTGATTTATCATTGGGCAGGTTTACTCCATAAATAATCAGGAGTTTAACATAACTTGATCTGTATTGACCTGCAAATCTAAAGTGCAAAAATGGTCCCAATAACAATTACTCACACACACACACACACACACACACACACACACACACACACACACACACACACACACACACACACACACACACACACACACACACACACACACACACACACACACACACACACACACACACACACACACACACACACACACACACAGACACACAGACACACAGATATATATATTTATATATTTATGTTATATATTGTTTATACCATTGAGCGCCGCAAACTAATGGCAACTTGTCTTTTTATTTACATTTTTTTGATTATTGCACAATGTTTTACTTGTTTCACATAAGTAGTGATGCCACACTCCAGCTTGAAATTCTTTGAAATTGTATTTCCTTATGTCTCCATATAATTGAGACATGGGTACCGTAATCGGATTCATCATTGGTACCGTAATAAAACACAAATGTTTTATCAAGAACTCTGCTGTTTCAACCATAACAGCCTCCTGAAGCTGGTGAGAAACCAATTAATGCTGGCCACCATGGTTACCTTCCATGGCCTCACCGCTTCCTTCAGTATCATACTTTGTACCCCTAAAGTACACCTGGATTTATACTTGTGCTGTGGTGGGTACTTATGACCAGCCGCCACTTTCAGGGTCAGTTTTTTACTGCCCTGGTACTCCTGAGACTTGCTCAAGGAGACTACCTCCAGCCCAAACTGAGGTTCACATTCCCACAGTGGTAAAAGCACCATATATTTGTATATGGAAACCCCTCAGGGCCTGCCTGGGAATATTCTGGGTTTTTTTTAAGACTCTTGGTTGAAATTTAATCTGGAGTATTTCTCCATTTAATTTATTCTGAGCCATAAGGCTTTCTTGTCTGGAGGCCTTTCCTTATTAGAATCATCTAAAACCACGGCCTCTCAGACATCTTTATTTTCCTCCCCACTGGAGATTCTTCCCGTGGCTTAAGTTTGTGGAGCGACTAAATGCTCCCTACGGTTAATTTTAACGTCCACCGGTATCGGAACTGGCTCCGCACTAATCTGCCGTCCCGATCGCTGAGTTTTCCCCGGGATGCTTTTTAAACTCCGTTTTTTCACCCGGAGTATTTTCTTTTCTTTTTAACTCCTGGTGGCTCTACACACCAGCCACGGAGTTTGGACATGCCCTGTAAGTAATTCAAATGTTCTTTCCTGCGGGCCCGTTCCTACCGCTGAGAGGAGCTGAACTCTGCAGCTCTTGCTCTGCCGTCAGCGTCGACGTAATGCCGATCATGTGCCAGGCGGGGCTTCTTCACGTGGTCACTCACGTGACTCCGAAGTAAAATGATCCACATCGCTCTGTCACCGGAGTAGGGTGGGGAGGAGATTATTTTGTGTTGCGGGATCACGATGCTGGGACAGCTCCAGTCGTCTGCTTCTTGGAGCAGATGGCGAACATCGGTCTTAGCACAGGGCGGTGTCTTGGAGATTATTGAAAGATTTCAATCTGGCCATATTTCACTTTTCTATTCCGGTTAAGCGTGTTTTCTTGTCTTCAGGGACGTGCGGTCAGGGGATGCAGGGGAGGCAGAGCTTCACCTGTCATACTCCCAAAGAAAATAGATGTTAAGAACATTTAAGAGAAATAATAGTAAAATAAAATAAACATAAAGATGTTTCCACTGATCTGTGTTATAAATGCAATTTCTATATGAATCTAATAATTTTTATAGTAAAAATCACAAACTTTGCGCAGCTCCGCTGCAAATACATGGAGAGATGAGAGGTGAGGCAGCGGCGAGCTGGTTGCACAACCCCTTAGAAACTGCATGGAGCGCGGGCAATAAGCGTGTGCCTGTTACCATCTCTATGTATGTCACCAAAGTAATGTTTGTAAACCCCTTCATGACATGTCCTTACCTTCTATAGTCCAGGAAACGTATTTCACATAAAGATATTAAAGTTGTGCTCGCTGGTCTCACATAAAACTGCATTGAAAAAGCTCCAAGCGAGGCAGCGATCACATCTACCTCACACGGGGCGTATCTTGAGCCCAGTGGAGGAAGAACGAGCGTAAATTACGTAAGCTCACCCCACGTAATTGACGCTACCTCACTCTCCCTCCACTTTAGCTCGCTTCAGCAGCGGCGCCACAGACATGGAGCGGAACAAGATACGCCACTTGGGAAGGTAGACTTCGTCGGTACATTAGAAAGTTATTAGATTTAAAAAAGAACAGATCTATACTTATCACGATAATAAAGTCATCAATGTTTGTACTTCGGTACATTTTTGTTTAGTTCATGTAAGGCAGGAGTCTCCAAAATATGGCCCGCGGGACACATCAGGCCCACCACCTGATATTTCAAGCTCAGAGTCGAGTCGGGGAGCGCGGCCCGGTGCTGCTCTTAGTGTTGTTACGGGTTAGATCCCTCGAATTGTCAGAGCCGAGACATCACTGGGCTGCAGTGAAGAAGGGTGCAATGGTGCAGTGTGGGGGTTCGGCGGCGGTCAGAATGGGACGGCTGCGGGTTATAATGTGCTATCGTTCCTCTCTCCCTTCTCTCCATCTCCCCATTCTCTCTCTCCCCCCATTATTTCTATCTCTCCTTCTCTCTCATGCTCCCCATTCTCTCTCTCTCCTTTCTCTATCTTCCTTCTATCTCTCTCCCTTCTCTCTCTCCCCCCATTCTCTATCTCTCTCCTTCTCTCTCCCCATTCTCTCTCCTTTCTCTATCTCTCCCTTCTCACCCTCCCCTCCCTTCTCTATCTATCCCTTCCTTCTCTCTCTCTCCCTCCCTTTTCTCTCTCTCCCCCCCTTCTCTCTCTCTCCACCCCTTCTCTTCTCTCTCTCTCTCTCCATCCCTTCTCTCTCTCTCGCTCCCTTCGCTCTCTCCCTCCCTTCTCTCTCTCCCTCCCTTCTGTCTCTTTCTCCCTTCTCCCTCTCTCTCCTCGGGGAGACACGATGATCAATACATGGAGGGCCGGGCCACTGATACTAGCCAGTGCCTCCCCAGCCATTGACCTCACCGCAAATCACTGCTTGTCTTGTCCTATGTGAAACATGAAGGCACGTGTCGCAGGTTATGATTAGCTCACATAGAAGGCAGTGGGGATGGATTCTGCATTCGTGCGCTGACAGAAAATTTCCCGGATGATAATGCGTACAATTTAAAGGAGAATGTTGAACACTCGTCTCGCAGTTCGCCTCGGCATCAAAACATGCATTGGCAAAAAGTCCTTCCCTGGTAAATTTCCTCATCTTCGGAACATCAATTTGAGACCAGTGGGATGTTTCGCGTGGAAATTGACACAGCCAAGATTAGGGATGCTTTCACGGAGGTCAGTATATCCAATAAATTGTATTACAGCCAATCATTGTTGACACAGTGTGCCAAGGTTTAGCCGGCCTTAGTGCAACCGACCAGACTGTGTGACAAAATCACCGGCCAATGGACAGCAATCTGCACCCCGCAACCAATAAACACACGCACACACACATGCGCACACACACACATGCGCGCGCGCACACACACACACACACACACACACACACACACACACACACAAACACAAACACACACACACACACGCACACACAAACACACACACACACACACACACGCACACGTACACACAGACACGTGCACACACACAAACAAACACACACACACACACACACGCACACGTACACACAGACACGTGCACACACACAAACAAACACACACACACACACACAGACGCACACAAACACAAACACATACACACACACACACGCACACACGCACACATACACGTGCACACACACAAACAAACACACACACACACAAACACACAAACACACACAGACACGCAAACACACACACACACACACACACACACACACACACACACACACACACACACACACAGTCATGACTTCAGGACCCGTGCCGCCCAACTGGGCGAAGCAAGATCACCACTGGAGCGCGTGCAGCTGAGAAGAAGCGCACCGCAGAAGCTCAGAGGAAACACGCCGCGCGCAAGGCTCGACCCACTTCAACTTCTACTGCAGCATCCACCCAACTGTGTCCCATATGCGGGCGAGCCTTCCCGGCCCGGATCGGTCTCACCAGTCACATCGGACCCACAAATAAAAACACTGAAGGACGTCTTTGACTACGAAGGACGAACAAAAATAGGCCATTCGGCCCCTCTAGCCAGCATCGCTATTCAATGTGATCATGGCTGATCAATCACAATCAGTACCACATTCCTGCCTTATCCCCATATCCATTTACTCCGCTATCTTTAAGAGCTCTGTCTAGCTCTCTCCTGAAAACATCCGGAGAACTCCAAATCCTTGTGTGAACATGTTGTCCTCATCTCCGTTCTAAATGGCTTACACCTCATTCTTAAACTGTGACCACAGGTTCTGGACTCCCCGAACATCGGGAACATGTTTCCTGCCTCCAGCGTGTCCAAATCCTGAATAAGATCCCTTCTAATCCTTCTAGTATATATGCCCAGTCGCTCCATTCCATCAACATATGACAGTCCCGCCAACTTGGTTCTTGGTTGGTTCGTGGATTCCTTGTCTTCCAAAAATATTCCAAATGGAAATTAAACTGGAGGTGGCAGAGGATGGGCTTAAGCAAAAATGGATTCTCAAACAAAAGAGCAACCTTAAACTTTGTTGCATCTGGTTGGGTAACTATGCTAGGGTGAAGACTATTCCATGCTTTAATTGTGCGGGGGAAGAATGATTTGCTGCACGCATCTGCTTGGTAGCTGGTATCTCAAATTGCGTCGAATGCCCTCGTCTGTTTCTAATAGGTTTGGATTTGATGTAGGTTTGGAAATCTATATCAAGCTGACCATTTAACATTTTGTAAAAACAGGTCAAACGGTGAGCTTTACGTCTGTCTTGGAGAGGGTTCCACCCCAGTGAATTCAGAAGTTTGGTTGCACTCGCTTCCCCCTCATAGGTATTAGTAACAAGTTGGGCTGCCTACCTTTGTACACGTTCGATGGAAGAAATGTTTTTATTTGTGTATGGGTCCCATGCTGCAACTGTGTCGTCCAAATGTGGTCTAACGAGGATCAAGTATAACTTCTCCTTGATAGAAGTTGAACAATGATGAAGGTTGCTTCACAGAAAATTGAGCACACCTGTTGCTTTCACTGTTGCATGATGAGTCTGACAATTCAAATGTAGATTGTTCTGTAATTTGATGCCAAGATGCTTGGCCTGTTTGGATTCTTCAAGGGTGGCACTAAGGATATTGTATGATGTTTCATCTGGTTTCCTCTTTCGGGAGACGAGGGGGGAGGTGAAGGGACAAGTGTTGCATTTCTTGCGGTTGCAAGAGACATGCATGGTTTCACATTTGGAAGGGTTGAACTGCATGCCCCACTGTGGTTTTAGAACGTGGTTTTTGAACGTGGTTTTAAAACGTAGTTTTAAATCGTGGTTTTAAAAGTTTGGAAGGAATAAATGCTTTTTTTAGATCAGACTGTGTATACTGCAAATGTCCCGCTCATTCCGTGACGTAGTGGACAGTTCGCGCTGAACAACGCGTAATTTTCGGTAAGTTCAGAGGTCATGCTGAATGCAGAAGTGTTGTTGACTGCGAAGAAGCCGCGCAGAGGTTGGTGGTTACGTCGCCCCAACCGCCAGAGTGTTGGTAAAGGAGACTACATTTACAACTTTAAAAGACAATGAAACAATGCGTGGAGCTAAAGGCTTAGTTCGAAATGGGATAGCGCGGGTAGGCAAATTGGTTAGCATGGGCCAAATGGCCTCCCTTCCCATATAACTCCCATGATTCCATGACTTGAGGGGAGGGTTCATTCCGATCCCTGGCGTGGTCATACATCGGCAGAAAGTTTGATGCCAGTGGCCAGCCGCCTTGCCTTGGTGAGCGAATTGAAGATCTGCATCTGCTGCAGGAGGATGTCTCGTGTGACCCAGTTCCTTCCCTTTCGCCGGTGCTGTGCAAGGACTGAGACGTCAATGGGCAGAGCTCATCACACTGCACTCGTGGGTGGGATCCATGTACTGGTACTTCACCCACCAGATTCAGGTGAAGAGCGATTCCAGAATTAATTTGCTCCAAAAAAATATTTGCAAGTCGAATCGGTAATAAGGAAGGAGAATGCAAATTCTGACATTTATTTAAAGAGGACTGGAATACAAAAAATAGGGATATAATGCGATGGCTTCATAATGCACAGGTCGTGCCGCATTTGGAATATTGTGAGCCGTATTGGGAGATATTTCATGCTGAAGGGTTAGAGCCAAGGAGCTAGAGAGCCATACAGCATCAAAACCGACCCTTCGGTGCACGATGTGCATGCTGAACGTCAGATACCCATCTACGATAATGCCACTGACCAGCAGTTGGTTCTATACCTTGGCATATCATGTTCACACGTACACACATCTGAAAGGCCGTGAGAATACCTGTCTGCACCATTCTCTCGGGCAGAGGGAATTTTGATGGATATGGGTCCGTCGTGGGCCCGCTTCCAAACAACTTATGTGTAAATACAACAGAAAGTGCTGGAGGGACATGCAGCATCTGTGAAAGGAATGGATCGGCGTCTCGGGTCCGGACCCTACTTCAGACTGATGGTATTAGGGGCGAGGAAATCTTGGAAGCGACGGATGAGTTCAGGTGCGAGGATTTGTATGGTAAATACTGTAGGTATACATCAGTTTCAAATATGCGTTAAATACACGGGGAGGGGGGGGGGGGGGGGGGGGGGAGTACAGAGTAAAATGCAGAACTCTTAAGAACATTGACTTGCAGAGGGATCTTGGGAAGCAATTCTAAACCATGTATTTTAATCGTTACCTATTTACCAATTAAGCTCGCAACCTGTTTAATTGAAAGTGATGGGGATACACAAAAGGCTGGAGAAAACTCAGCGGGTGCAGCAGCATCTAAGGAGCGAAGGAGATAGGCGACGTTTCAGGTCGAGACCCTTCTTCAGACTGGTCAGGGATCAGGGAAACGAGAGATATAGACGGTGATGTGGAGAGATAAAGAACAATGAATGAAAGATGTGCAAAAAAGTATCGATGATAAAGGGAACAAGCCATTGTAAGCTGTTGGTAGTGTGAAATTGAGAAGCTAGTGCGACTAGGGTGGGGGAGAGGTAGAGAGAGAGGGAATGCCAGGGCCCGAGGGCTGAGGGAGAGGTGGGAAGGGGAGGAGACAGCAAGGGTTAACAGAATTGAGAAAATTCAATGTTCAAGCCCAGAGGATGCAGACTCCCCAAGCGGAATATGAGGTGCTGTTCCTCCAACTTGCGGTGTTGCTCACTCTGCCCATGGAGGAGGCCCAGGACCGAGAGGTCTGATACGGAATGGGAGGGGGAGTTGAAGTGCTGAGCCACCGAGAGGTCGGGTTGGTTAATGCGGACCGAGCGGGAGTTGCGGAGGGAGCGGTCTTTGTGGAAGGCAGGGGGGGGGGGGGGGGAGATGGGAAGATGTGGCGAGTGGAGGGGTCACGTTGGAGGTGGCGAAACTGACTGAGGACTATGTGTTGTATTTGCCGGCTGGTGGGGTAAAAGGTGAGGACCAGGGGGACTCTGCCCTTGTTGCGAGTGGGGGAATAGGGAGAGAGGGCAGTGTTGCGGGGTATGGATGAGACCCTGGTGTGAGCCTCATCTATAATGGGGGAGGGGAATCCCCGTTCTCTGAAGAATGAGGACATTTGTGATTACCTGGTGTGAAACACCTCATCCTGGGAGCAGATGTGGCGTAGACGGAGGAATTGGGAATATGGAATGGTGTCCTTACAGGACGCAGGGTGGGAGGAAGAGTAGTCCAGGTAGCTGTGGGAGTCAGTTGGTTTCTAGTGGATGTCGGTCAGGAGTGTATCACCTGCAATAGAGATGGTGAGGTCAAGGAATGGTAGGGAAATGTCGGAAATGGTCCAAGTGTATTTGAGTGCCGGATGGAAGTTGGTGGTGAAATGGATGAAGTCAGTCAGTTGTGTGTGGGTGCAGGAGGTGACACCAAAGCAGTCGTCCATGTAACGAATTTGAAGGTGATTGCTCCTTTAAGAGCTTGATACAGCCTTCAATTAAATCTACTCGCTTGCCTGGGGCAGAGTTACAGACATGTGATTGGAATTAACTGTGAAGCCCAGATAGTCAATTAGGTTAACAGGCACCAATTTTGATTTAACTGGGTGGACAATGAAACCTAGCCTCTGCACCATGAGTTGAACAGCTGTAACTGATAACTCAGCTTCGTCAAAGGTGTTTCCAATTATTAAAATGTCTTCCAAATAGGCCATGATTATATGGCCTTGTGATCGTAATAACCCAAGTACTAGTTTTAGCAGTTTTGTAAATAGGCGACGGGCTGAGGTTAATCCATTAGGTAGAGTTCGAAATCGCCACAATTGTCCCATCCAGTTAAATTTCAAATATCTGTGATAGTCCTTATGGCACTGGCACTGAATAATACACATCTTGGAGATCTATACATGCCATATAACACCCCCTGGAAATTTAAACCCTTGAATACTTTGCAGTATAAACACATTCGAGGTTATTTTATACCATTCTCCCAGAAACCTGTGTAACCTCCCCCCAACTGGTAGGCAATTCTCTTGTAATAAGTTTCGACTAGAGCCAGACCCACCTACCTCCATGGTTACCGGTGCTCTTTGCCTGGTTCTGGGTGGAAAGGGTATGTTTCCCCTTGCTGATGCTGGAGAACGTCAGTTGCGCACATTTAATGGATTGGCTTGGTCCTTGCCCAGCCAAGGTTTCAGCAAACCGCTTGTAGGGGTACTGGCATCGGAGGGTTCTGCTGATCACCGGCGCCTTGATGAGCCCGACGGTTTTGGCCTCGTCATCCAGCTCCTTGACTCTATTAGCCAAGTCTTCCCCAAATAGCAGGTTTGGCGGCTGGGCGGTGCCAGGCTTGCACAGTGCAGCAAATCTGGGATTAATGGTGGGGCGGATGGCCTCTTTCTGAGACAATTAATCTCAAAGTGCACATTGAGATTAATTGTCGGGTTGAATTTCTGTCAGGAGCCCACCATCTACCGACTGACCAAAAGCCGTTATTCCAGACCCCAGCAGCTTGAGCACCCGCTGCAGTTTAATTTCCTGTGGCCACAAATGGCATGGTTTACTGTCGGCACCTTCAGCAGAATATAGTTCTCAGGGGTGTCGTATTTTTTGGCAGTAGTGCCCATAGCCAGCTCCTGGAGCTGGTGGGAGGCCCTGTAATTTATGCTGGCAGCCAGCTCCTCTCCAAGCGGCTCGCCAGAGTCTGTAGGGATGGCAAACCTGGCTGCTGGGAATGGGACCTCTGGCGCTTGCACCTCGTCCCGTGGGGCAGCCTCCATCTCTGAGCCCTCTGAATCGGAGTCAGATTCAATCTGACCGTATACTCTCCTCGTCCTGGAGGAAGATACTTGACAGCTGTGTAGGTGCTGCTGGTGTGGCTCTTGGAGAGGCCGGCGCTCTTGAAGGAGCATCCTCTCCAACAGGAGCTCCATCCTGGATACCCATTCCGCGGTATCCATTTCTAGGGTCGAACCCTCTCGGCCTAGTCGTCTGAGTCTATCGGCCGGACAGACATTTGTGTAGCCTTACGCCCCTCTGGCATAGGCACAGTGTTCTCAGACACCAAGTCTGTGGTCATTGGTTTGACAACCAACGACTCCGTGGATGAGCTAGGCGGCTGCCCGCCACCCGCACTCCCGCGGGCTTGAGATATCTTCGCTACGGCTCGCCTTGCTGTTCCGGATTTTTTCATGTTTGTACTTGTCCTCCTGCAACTAAGAATTACCAAACACAGAGACCTCGCACAAGTTTAACACTTACCTGAGCCTTTTTAAACTTACTGCTGGAGAAGTGCTGCTCCTCCAAGCCGGTGGCTGCGCCATGCGTCAGACGTAATGACGCGCATGCCGACTGGCGGGGTTTTTCACGGAATCACTCACGTGACTCCGAAGTAAAATAACTCCTTAAAGTCTATGGAAAGTTATAGAAATCATACATTTAATTTAATTCGCCCCGCCCTCAAGAAAAAAAATATGAAAAATGCATGTCATTTATCTTCGCGATCTCGCTCACTCACGGAGGCATGAACCAATAAAAACGAGAAAAAGATCGCAGCTTTGAACAAAGGCTAAATAAATGCAACGAATAAATAGTTTTTAAACAGTATTTCCCTACCTAGAATAATGAAAGATCGAAAATACGGAGGAAATAAAGCCCTGTTTACACAAAGCAGCTCAGCGCCGCTCATGAGACCGGTGTAAGACCGGGGGAAGGGGGGAAACGGGGTGGAGGAGACCGGGTGGGAGTGGGGGGGGGGGGGGGGGGCAGACTGGACTGGCTCTCATCCGTCGAACCGCGCCTCATTTGAAGCCAGGATCGAATCCCTTTCCCCGCAGCCGTAAGCGCTGCCGAACCGCCACTGGACCGTCGCCTGTTCTCCCCCCCCCCCCCCCCCCACCGTCCTCACCCCCACTCGAGTGTCCCATCCCCGCCCGGGGGACGATCGAAGATGTCTGGACCGAAGGGATACCAGCCCCCAGGCCCACCGCCAGCACGAACCCACAGACCCACAGCCAGCGCCAACTCCAGCCCAACCACGCTCCAACTACAGAGAAACCGGCGACGTGCCAGTTCGCCCACGGCCTGGCCCTACGGTACCCGCTGCCACTTCATCCAGCCGGCGGCTGTCTATCTTCAGCCGGGTATCGGTATCAGACTGAAGGGAGGGGGGTGGAGGTGCAGGGCTATCGGCCAACCTAGCAGCGCCGAGCTGGAGGCAGCGGCTGCAAGTCCAGGGCCGCCCCGCCAGCCTAAGGCCACCCCTGACACCGGGGAGGGGAAGGCCAGCAGCAACAACAGCATCCCGACCCCGACCCCGACCCCGACCCCGACCCCGATCCCGATCCCGATCCCGATCCCGATCCCGACCCCGACCACTGACGAAACGCAAGTCTGCCAACAATGCAGCACCGCCGTTGCCGAGAATTTATAGCTAGTGACCTGGGCATGCGCAGTCGGAATACCGAATTCGTTTATTGCCAATATTACCCCGCTGCATAAGAAGCGAGCAAAGCAGAATAGTGGAAAGTATAGGCCGTTCCTCTAACTTTGGTGGTTGTTAAGATTTTAGAGTCTATTACAAAGGGTGAGGTTATGAGTACTTCATTCATACACCCGGCTTGTACGCACTGGAATTTAGAAGATTGAGGGGGGGATCCTATAGAAATTTACAAAATTCTTAAGAGGTTGGACAAGCTAGATGCAGGAAGATTGTTCCCGATGTTGGGGGAGTCCAGATCAAGGGGTCACAGTCTAAGGGGGAATTCCTTTAGGACCGAGATGAGGAAAACATTATTTACACAGAGAGTGGTTAGTCTCTGGAATTCTCTGCCACAGAAGGTCGTTGAGGCCAGTTCATTGGCTATATTCAAGAGGGAGTTGGATGTGGCTCTTGTGGCTAAAGGGATTAGGGGGTATGGAGAGAAGGCAGGTACGGGATACTGGGTTGGATGATCAGCCATGATCATATTGAATGGCGGTGCAGGCTCGAAGGGCCGAATGGCCTACTCCTGCACCTATTTTGCTATGTTTCTATGTTTCTACTTAGAAGTTCGCGATAAAATAGGCCAAAGTCAGCATAGCTTTGTGAAGAGGAGGTCTTGATTGAAAAAGGCGCTGGAATTCTTTGAAGAAGACGAAGGACAGACAAATGAGAGTTAGTAGATGTTGTTTATTTAGATTTGCATAAAGCCTTTTGATAAGGTGCCACACGTGAGGCTACAAAAGAAGATGAGAGCCCACGGTATCAACGGGCAGACACTAGCACGGAGAGCAGGGTTTGCTGGGGGCGCCACTCTTCACGTTGTATATTAATGATTTGGATGAGGGAATTGAAGGCTTTGTGGCCAGGTTTACGCATGATACGAAAGTAGGATGTAGAAAAAGCAGGGATTGCAGAAGTACTTTGACAGGTTGGGAGAGTAGACTGGCAAGGGGCATGGAATAAGGTATAACAAAGTGTGGAAGTAAACATTTTGGTAGTAGAAATAAAGGCAGACTATTTTCTAAATGGGGAAAGAATCCAAATATCGGAGGTGCAAAGGGACTTGTGAGTGCTGGTGCCCGATCCCAAAAAGTTATTCTGCAAGTCGAATCGGTAGTAAAGAAAGCAAACACAATGTTAGCATCTATTTCAAGAGGGCTTGTATACAAAAACAGGGATGTAATGCTAACAAGTGATGAGGTGCTGGTAAGGCCGCATTTAGAATATTGTGAGCAATTTTGGTCCACATATCTGAGGAAGGATGTGCTGGCAGTGGAGAGGTTCCTGCGGAGGTTTACAAGCATGATCGCAGGAATGAGTGGGTTAATTTATGATGAGCGTTTGACGGCACTGGGCCTGTTCTCGCTGCAACTTAGAAGAATGAGGGGGGACCGCATTGAAATATACAGAATAGTGAAAGGCTTGAATAGAGTGAATGTGGAGAGGATGTTTTCACTAGTGGGAGAGTCTAGGACTAGAGGTCATAGCCTCAGAATTAAAGGATGTTCATTCAGGAACGAAATTCGGAAAAAAAAATAGTCATAAGGTGGTGAATCTGGGGCATTCTTTGCCACAGAAGGCTGTAGAGGCCAAGTCAGTGGATATCTTTAAGGCAGAGATTGATAGATTATTGATTAGTATAGGTGTCAGAGTTTATGGGAGAAGGCAGGATAATGGGGTTAGGAGGGAGAGCAAGTCGGCCATGATTGAATGGCGGAGTAGACTTGATGTGTCGAATAGCGTAATTCTACTCCTATCACCTATAACCTTATGACCTTACGACTTCATGAAATTGGAACGCATGGAGGAGACATGGTCACAAGGAGAACGTACCAACTCGGTACTGACACCACCCAAGGTCAGGATCAAACCCAGCATATCTGGTGTTGTAAGGTGGCAAATCGACCGCTGCGTCACTGTGCCGCGCATTTTCATTTAGTTGTGTCCAATTCCCATCATCATATTAATCCAAGAACATTGTTCCCTTCTTCAGTTCACCGACGAGCTATGTGTATGAAGGCTGCGTTCAATCAGTGATGGGATTTATTTTGCTGCAGAGTTCCTGACGTTCCTCTACTTGTAAGAGAGCGCCAGGCCAATGCCCTCCTCAATTACCTCCATAATTCCTGGGTGATCTCCGATCTGCGCCATGTGGTATATTCCCAGTCGAATGGAATGGGCGAGAGCGAACAAGGCCTGCAAGAAAATAAGTGTGTGAATCTGATCGATGGAACAGCTCTGTTGGGTGCAAGCATGAATCCAATGGGCGCAATGGCATCATTAGTCTTGTATGAAGTAATTCAGAACACAAGTTGAATTTAAGTATTATCGCCAATTGAAACAAACCATAAATGTTAGGTAATTTAATAACTCTTTTAGTCATTTTGTTATTTTTTCAATCGTTTCTAATCAATTGATTATAAATGCTTAAGATTAAGAATAGCGCAACCAAAATCCCCTTACCCCCTTCCTATGACTTGCCGGTGGCCCATATTTCCACCACTGCCCCCCCCCCCCCCCCCCCCCCCCCCCCCCCCCCCCCCCCCCCCCGAAACTCTTCGAGTTGACTGGAATATTTAATATGTAACCACGAAACACCTTAAGAAATGCATTAAATGCACTGGTATAGAATTAAATCGATTCGTCCAGAAAATCTGATAGTCGGCACCAAGGTCTAGAGTGTATCCGACTCCCGGAGTTTTATTCCCGTGGAAACAGGCCCTTAAGCCCAGCGAGTCTGTGCTAAACAGCCATCGCCTATGCACGACAGGACAATTTACAGAAACCAATTTTACTTCGAAGTCACGTGAGTGACTACGTGCAGAAGCCCCGCCTGGCGCTGGAACGGCATTACGTCGACGCTGACGGCAGAAGCAAGAGCTGCAGAGGCTAGCTCCTCGACAGCGGTAGGTACGGAACCGGCAGGTAAGTGCAGTTGAAAAACTTTTAGGGTCTGAAAAACTCCGTGCCTGGTGTATTGAACCAGGATTTTAAATGAATTTAAAAACAAAAAATAAATAAAAGTTAAAATAGAACTAAAATACTCTGTATAAAACAACGGAGTTTAAAAAAGAACGTCCCGGGGGAATACCCAGCGATCGGGCCGGGAGATTAGTTACGGAACCGGTTCCGATACTGGTGACCGTTAAAATTACGTTAGGGAGACTTTTAGATGCTCCACAAACTTTTGGCAGGGGGGGAAATTTTAAATAAGTCAGAAAGGCCATAATTTAAAAGTTAATAAAAAGGCCTTCAGACGGAAAAATAATGGAAATATTCCCTAACCTCCCCCAAGGGGGTTTCATATATTAAAATACATGATGAAATATGGTGGGAATATCTACCTCAGATATATCGGAAGGTAGTCTCCTTGAGGGAAAAACTCAGGAGTAACAAGGGCAGTGAAAAATAAAATGGAAAACTGACCCTAAAAATGCACTGATAGTGGTGGCTGGTCATGAAGTACCCAACACAGCACCAATATATATATATATATATATATATACAGGTGTAGGCACAACACCTGAATAAGAAGTGAGGCCATGGAAAATTACCATGGAAACCAAAATTATTTGGTCTCTCACTAAAGCTGTTATGATTAAAACAGCGGAATAATAATAAAACTTTTATGTTTTATTCAAGTACACCTCAGCACAATATATATATAGAGGTGTACTAGGTACGATACCCGAATGAATGAGTGAGGCCATGAAAAGTAAACATGGAAACTAAAAACTCACCAAAGCTGTTATGATTGAAACAGCAGAATATGATAAAACTTTTATGTTTTATAAAGATATCAACGGTGAATCCGTTTATGATATCCATGTCTCAATTATATGAGATATAAGGAAATATGATTTCAAAGTATTTCGAACTGGTGCATGGCATTACTATTCAATAAGAAAAAAAATAAATAAATAAATAAATAAATAAAATAAAATAAAACCTTGTGCAAATAACTAATACATTTAAAATAAAATAAATTGCCATCAGTTTCTGGAGCTCAATGGGAAGAAATATATAGTATTAATTACCAAATCTGCACTCTAGATTTGCAGATCAATACAAATCAGGTTATGTTAAACTCCTGATTATTATGGAATAAAACCTGCCTAATGATAAATCAAAGATATTGATTACAAAAGAACAGACTACTGATCTTTTAACTTTGGGGGAAAAACTATGATCCAATGAAAGATTTGATAATGGATCAAAACAAAGACAGAAGTTTGGTATAATCCAACATAGCCTTATCCAAACCCATATAATTGGAAAAAGAAGGCTTGAAGTACGTTGAAGAGGTGCAAACAACTTGTTACAAAATAAGTTCATGAAATCTCCAATTGTGGGGGATTACAGGTGTATTATGATCATTAATTTAATATAACTAAGAAAGGATTGGTTCACCTGTATAAGAAAACCTTAAAAATTGATTTTAGGTTTTCACCCAAAAGTAACTCCAATAAAGAAGGGGTACGTACATATATATATTATAAAATTACCTCAGTGTAAAGAATTGATGGTATAAACCATACAAAACATCATTTTATATACACTTTCACAGTGTAAGAACATTTTATTAAAATGGAAACATCTTGAACATTCAAATACAGTTGTTATTAACAAATTGTTAATCAATATTACAGGTGCTTGAAATTAATTAAAATGGGTCAAGCTGTGCAAGTTAAAACATTGTCTAAAGGATTAAAACCAGTTCAAGGCTGTTAAACAGAATACTGGAAGAACAATTGTGCTGATAAAAAGATCAGCACTTGCACTAATGAGGACATGGTCATGGGTTATCTTAATCACATTTAAATTGGAAGGTTATAAAGAGTCAGCTGCAAATTAGTGCTGCAATTACAAACCTGTTGGAAGGCAAGGACCTGACCCATCACATAAAACGTATGCTTAGGCATTAATAAAATATTCATAAATTACTACTCTGAATTTAGGAGTAATTCAGCACCATAAGAGGGGAAAAATTGTTCAATGATACAAATATGTCTCATTGTTTTGTTGACATACTTTGTCCCTCCATTAGGAAAGGAGGTTAGGTAAAGAGTAAATAAAGCTCCAAAAGAAGGAATACAGAAGCTTATAAGAATATGTATGCCTTTGTGAGAGGCTTATGCAAATATCAAATGATATGTTATCATTATTAAAGTAATGTAAAAAAGGTTCACAAGCTGCTTCAACTATAAGCTTAGCAGCTGTTGCAAACTGAAGCAAGTGTTACAGATGATGGACAGCTTCTGTGAATATTTGGGTAAAGATAAGAATATTATCTATTCTTATAAAAATAATTGATACGTCTCTTGTTGGGGCTACGGACAATAATACCAGGTGAGCATAAATGGATTGTCCTAAGAAATTTCTCCAAACATTTGTATTAATTATTGAAGTATAAGGAGTTATGGATTAAATATCGATTGTTCTATTATGGAAGTGTCCATGTCATATCAAGGTGAACAATACCACGGCTGTGGCATATGTTAAAACACACAAGATAAATAAAATAATAATCATGGGATTATCTGAGTAAACAGATGTGGCATATTCTAAAAAGTTTTAGTCCAGCTGTTTATCTCTAAGGAAGAGATAATGGTATCGGAGACAACAAATTAAGGGAGGAAAACACATTGTCATTAATATGGATTACTTACGATTAATCTGGTTGCATACAGATTAAATCACCGATCTTTCAAATGTTCTCGTGGGTAAACCAAGAACAGGAAAGTGGATGCTTTTCTCTCAATTACATGAGGAAAGATGTTCTTTTATGTTCCTCATTTTTGTTTGATAAGGCAGTGTCTGATGAAAATGTAGCAGGACACTGCCAGAGGCATTTTGGTGGCCAAAACGGATCCTTCATGGTTTTCATAAATATTGAGTGATGTTGAACCACTTGTGATGATTCATAGCTACAGTAATTTATTGAAGTCTGAGGAGGGGTCTTGACCCGGGGAGTCGCCTGTCTCCTTCGCTCCTTGGATGCTGCTGCACCCGCTGAGATCTCCAGCTTTTTGTGTAACCCTGCAGTAATTTATTGTTGTACAAAGGCATCCATGACATGAAAATATGAATTTGACTATCTGCAGGTTGACCAGACCATTACAACAGTTTGATGGTCAAAGAAGTCTAGGAATGTTTAACTAATATAACAACATAACAATAAAATAATTATGTATAAAAGAAGTGTTATACCTGCAATTTGCAGAAATAAGTTTAAAAAACAATATTTTGTTATAAGAAATTGGACGTCTGTGTATACAGTAAAGTTATTTTGTCATATTAGATATATGTGAGTTCCTTGTGGATTGCATTTTTCTGAGTATCTAATTGATAGAGCCAATAATAGGGCTCAGAGTGTTATCGTCCTATTAACGGACAATATACTAACCAAGAAGTTATCGGGTGCATTCGTAATATCCCGATATGGAAAGGGATATATATGTAGATATAAATATAAATATATATATGTATATATATATATAATCTGTCCAAAATTGTAATACATAAGTCGGGAGGTCAATAGTCCTGAATTGCCTTAGGCAATGGACTCTAATTCTATCAATGATTCAAAAAAGTTAACATTGAAAGTAATAATGCTGATGACTTTAGTATCAACATAAGAGTGCAAACATTGCAAATATTACGTTATAATTGCATGTGGATACAGATTACATTATCATATATGTTTATGAATTTACCAAACAAGGCACATCAAGAAGAGCTGAAACCAAGGTAAACCTATAAGCATATCCTGTCGGCCTTAAGTTGTGTGTGTGTGTGAACATTGATGAAATATGTTGAAGTAGGTAAGAGTCTCTGTGGTGATGAGACAGCACTACTTATTACACACAAATAACCACATTAGGTTTCAGTAAAAACTGATGGTTCTAGAGGAATGTATTCTAGATGGTTAGAAATTGAATAACACTCAGTGGAACTCGACACTGAAATGTGGAAAATCACTCTGTTAAGGAGGTAGATACATTCACAGGAATGGCACAGGATGAGCCGCTCGAGCAAAGATGCAAGGCCGCAGGAGGGTGTAAATTAAATGTTAAAGTAAAAGGGACCAGTCATGGTGTCAGGTTTGGACACGGAGTGTTGGGTTCTCTATAATTGTTGCTTTGTTCATACCATCAAAATATATATATCAATTGATATTTTGTGATAAACTTGCCTTTCAATGGAAAGGGCATTACTTTTATTCTTTATAACGTGGAATAATTTATCACATAACTTGAGGCAATGTTTGGGGAAAAAATGTGTTATTTGCTCATTACTATGTTGAATGAGCCGGACTGTCCTATGGAATAAATTCTACGACATGAAAAACACAGAAGCTTCAAACTCTTCACGTAGTCACTCACGTGACTCTGAAGTAAAATAGTAAGATTAAACGAGAACTTACCAGTTCGAAGTTTGATCGTTATTTTATGAGGAGTAACGATGAGGGATTACGTGCCCTCCACTCCCGACCCTCATAAAATAAATGATCATCTGGTAGTTCTAAATCTATGTTGAGCCTTACTCCGGCTATTATGTTCTGTGTTTTTCATGCCGCTGCTTTGAAGTATGCCGTTCCAGCGCCAGGCGGGGCTTCTTCACGTAATCCCTCATCGTTACTCCTCATAAAATAACGATCAAACTTCGAACTGGTATGTTCTCGTTTAATCTTACTATTAACCGATAAACATGCACGTCTTTTAGATGAGGGTGGAAACCGTAGCTCCCGGAGAGAACCCACGCGTTCACACGGAGAACGTAAAAACTTCACGGAGAGAAACTCTGGTCAGGATCGAACCGGGTCTCTGGCGCTGCGAGGCAGTAACTCTACCACTGTGCCGCTCCTATGTGTGCCCCTGTTCCTTGCGTTTTCTGACAGCAATGTCCGTATTCTGAAAACATGCAGAATAATGGACTATTATAGACGCTGATGACAGGGCAAAGCTGGCGCTGGTTCTCGTCACGGCGCAACGCACGGCTCTCCCTCCTGCTGTCTCCATTGAAATCAATAGCAAAAATTAAAGCAGGCAGTTGAGTCACGAGCACATGCTTTGCAAAAAGCAAGCGGAGAATTCAGCGATTCCCACAGAACGACACGGCGATCAGCTGTGACATTTGTGAACCGGATGAAATTGTCAGTCGATACGATGGCACGCAACGAAAGATTGCGATCGTAGGTGCGGCGCAGGTCGGTGGACGCTTTCAGTACAGGGACGGCCGGTTGGATGTACACGGTGTTCGAAAATATGGTCCTAACATCCTCCTGCGATCTATCAGTCTCGACCATTTCTGCAATGGACATAAAGAACATGACATGGGTGAGGGTGGGTAATTGTACAAATATGACCACTCAGTTAACCGCCAGCAAAAATCTTTGACGCGGGCTTAGTCCGGGAATTGAACTGAACTCTTCAAAACGTTGACTCTTCCGGGGCGCAGTGGCGCAGCGGAAGAGGTGCTGCCTTGCAGTGCCAAACAACCGGATAGATCCTGACTACGGGTGCTGTCTGTTTGGAGTGTGCACCGCGTGGGTTTTCTCCGGGAGCTCCGTTCTCCTCCCGCACTCCAAAGACGTGCAGGTTTGTAGGTTAATTTGCTGATGTAAACTCGCAAATTTTCCCTAGTATGTCCCTCCCACTAGATCCTCGGTCCCCTAGTATTTCTTGGAGATTGTTTTTGTCTTCCTTAGTTAAGACAGAACCAAAATACTCATTTAACTGCTCTGCCATTTCCTCGTTTCCCATTATAAATTCACCTGTTTCGGTCTGTAAGGGACCTACATTTTTCTTCGCTAATCTTTTCTACTTCACATATCTAAAGAAGCTTTTACAGTCAGTTTTTTTCCCGCAAGCTTTCTCTCCTGCTCTATTTCTCCCCTCTTAATTAACCCCTTTGGCCTCCTCTATTGAATTCGAAATTTCTCGCAGTCCTATATGCCTCTCCCTTGGATTTAGCACTATCCTCATTTACCTTCGTTAGCCATCTTGATCCTTCTTCCCCGTTTTATGTTTACGCCAGACATGGATGAACAATTGTAATTCATCCATTCGATCCCTAGTCTCTGAATCCACAGGTCCCTAGTCTCTGAATTAACCGTGTCGCTGTCCATCTTAATGCCGAATTCCACCATATTATGGGCACTATCCCAAAGTGCTTTGCACAACAAGATCGCAACCTAGTCTACTTCGAATTTTAAACGGAGGTTTTAATATATTTTCTTTCACCGAATTTCAAAACATGGGGGAGGGGGGGGGGGGGGGGGGGATTGTCCCCCTCCTATCAAAACATGGGGGTGATGTTTCACCCAACTAGCACTTGCCAGCTTTGCCTCGGCAAGGCCACCAGCATAATCAAGGACGAGTCTCATTTTTTTAAATCTCTACCCCTACGTAGATGCTATTTCTTCCCTATCCTATCCCCGTCCGCACTGCGGCCTAATATCGAGGAGCTGGCAGCCTCTTACTGGGGATCGACTTTGGGATCTCCAAACGCGGGAGCCTACGGACATAAAATCACGGTGCTTGCGATCTCTTTGCCAGGGATCGACCACGGGAGCTCCAACCGTGGAAACCTGCAGACTTTCGTGGAACTGGTGGGCCCTTGGTCTGCTCCACCGTGCCGCTCTCTCTTGTTCTTCTACGACATGAATATTTCCTCTCTGTCCCGGACAATGAAGCCTTCATGCACTATAAAAGGACTACCGTAGACACTGGCGGCAGTGGAACGTCGGATCACGTCAATGCACAGCTCTTCCCACGCAAATCACAATCAATCACAATCACAATCACAGTAATAATTTATTAGCCAAGTATGTTTTGCAACATACGAGGAAAGTTAAGCATGCAGGTGATTCGCGAACAAATGCTTTGCAGGGGACTCAGCTATTCCCACAAAGTGACGCAGGGAATTAGCTCTCGGGATTATCAACGGGATGAGGTTCTCAGTGGATATCATAGGATACAACTAATGATTGTAATCACAAGGGCGTCGTAGATCGGAGGGAGATTGTGTACATTGTGGTCGGAAAATGGTCTTCTTAACATCCCGCGATGGCTCAGACTCCGCCCTTTCTGCAGTGGACGAAACAAGACCAATTAAAATAAGACAACTTATTGGTACAATAAGACCGCTACTCTCTCCATTAGTATTCAGCCCCCTTTACTCTGAATAAAATCTAGTGCAACCAATTGCCTTCAGAAGTCACCTAATTAGTACATAGAGTCCACGTGTGTAATCTAATCTTAGTATAAATACAGCTGTTCTGTGAGGTCTCAGAGGTGTGTTAGAGAACATTAGTGAACAAACAGCATCATGAAGCCCAAGGAACCCACCAGGCAGGTCAGGGATAAAGTTGTGGAGAAGTTTCAAGCAGGGTTAGGTTATAAAAAAAATAACCCAAGCTTTGAACATCTCATGGAGCACTGTTCAATCCATCATCTGGAAATGAAAAGAGTATGGCACAACTGCAAACCTACCAAGACATGGCCGTCCGCCTCAACTGACAGGCCGGGCAAGGAGAGCATTGATCAGAGAAGCAGCCAAGAGACCCATGGTAACTCTGGTGGAGCTGCAGAGATCCACAGCTCAGGTGGGAGAATCTGTCCACAGGACAACTATTAGTCGTGTACTCCACAACTCGGGCCTTTATGAAAGAGTGGCAAGAAGAACGTCATTGTTGAAACGAAGCCATAAGAAGTCATGTTTGCAGTTTGCCACAAGCCATGTGTGGGACACAGCAAACATGTGGAGGAAGGTGCTCTGGTCTGATGAGACCAAAATTTGAGTTTTTGGCCTAAATGCAAAACGCTATGTGTGGCGGAAAACTAACACTGCACATCACCCTGAACACACCATCCCCACTGTGAAACATGGTGGTGGCAGCATCATGCTGTGGAGATGCTTTTCTTCAGCAGGGACAGGGAAGCTGGTTAGAGTTGATGGGAAAATGGATGGAGCCAAATACAGAGCAATCTTGGAAGAAAACCAGTTAGAGTCTACAAAAGACTTGAGACTGGGGCGGAGGTTCCAGCAGGACAACAACCCTAAACATACAGCCAGAGCTACAATGGAATGGTTTTGATCAAAGCATATTAATGTGTTAGAATGGCCCAGTCAAAGTCCAGACCTAAATCCAATTGAGAATCTCTGGCAAGACTTGAAAATTGCTGTTCAGAGACGCTCTCCATCCAATCTGACTGAGCTTGAGCTATTTTGCAAAGAGGAATGGGCAAAAATGTCAGTCTCTAGATCTAGATGTGCAAAGCTGGTAGAGACATACCACAAAAGACTTGCAGCTGTAATTGCAGCGAAAGGTGGTTCTACAAAGTATTTACTCAGGGGGGCTGAATACTTTTGCACGCCACACTTTTCAGTTTTTTATTTGTAATAACATTTGGAAACCATGTATAATTTTCCTTCCACGTCACAATTATGCACCACTTTGTGTTGGTCTATCACATAAAATCCCAATAAAGTACATTTACGTTTGTGGTTGTAACGTGGCAAAATGTGGAAAAGTACAAGGGGTAAGAAAACTTTTGCAAGCCACTGTATTCACTGGAATTTGGAAGGAAGAGAGGGAATCTCATAGAAACATATGAAATTCTTAAGGAATAAGACATGGTAGATGCAGGAAACATGTTCCCCAAGTTGGGAGAGTCTAGAACTAAGGGTCACAGTTTAAGAATAAGGGGTAGGCCATTTGAGACTGAGATATGGAAACACATATTCACCCAGAGAGTTGTGAATCTGTACAATGCTCTGCCACAGGACGCAGTGGAGGTCAATTCACTGGATCTCCGAGATTCTTCCCCTGGTCCGAGATTATTCTGTCAGGGGAAAGATCCTCCCTGCATGTACACTCTCAAACTCAGTAAGAATTTGGCAATTTCACGTATGTCACCTCCCATTCACCTACGCTTTCGAGAACACAGTTCCGGACTGCACAATCTTCCAACAATCTCAATCAACCTGTCATTATTGGAACTGTTCAGTGCATCTTCACGCACTCGACAACAACTATATTTGTATTAAACAAAACCCAAAATGCCGAAATAACTCAGCCGGTCAGGCACCATCTGTGGAGACAATGCAATATCTGTGGAGGCAGACGACCAGCGACGTTTCCTGTCGGGATTCTTATTCAGAACCATTGTATTAGCGGGAGGAGGGGGTGGAAATGAGAGGTGGGGCGGGACAAAGCCTAGCAAATGGTAGCTGGCTACATATGAAGAGGGAGGTTTTGGTGATGGTAATCATTACTGTAGTTATGGAGGATTAAAGTTCTACTCATGTCTGTCGGTGAGGTTTCATCACCATTCAATATAATTGCAATAGACATCTTTACCCGCGTGCACAAATATTATCTTAATATAAATGAACAAATCGGAGCATTTCTGTTCTCTTCCATATCTGTCAATGGATTAACAAAAACAAGTTGAGAAGCCGGGCGGTGGATCCCTGTGGCTTTCAGGAGAGGACCCGGCTTCGGTCGCGGACGATGACGGGCGCCGTCGGTCGAGGTAGCTGGCGCCATCGTTCGAGGAGGGGGCCGGCGGTGGGTGCCAGAGGTCGGACAAGCCCTCGTGAGTATAGGAGGTCGGACGGGCCGCGAGGGTGCCGGATGCACCACAGAGAATAAAAGGAAATCTCGGCGTGCGGATCGAGGCGTACGGATCGAGGCGTGGGGATCCCGGCGTGCGGATCGAGGGGCGGGAACAAAGAGTAATTGGAGCCAAATTGAATACATTGTAACTTTGTCGGTGTGCTATAGGTGGCGACATTATCGTGTTGCACAACAAATAATTTCAGAGTGACACGTCCCATGTGATATCAAAGTATCAAAGTATCATTCATTCATTCATTCATTCATTCATTCATTCATTCATTCATTCAGAAGGGTGACCAAGATCTGTCAGAGACGTTTGAGGAGCAGACTAGACCTTGGTTTAACGTCCTGGTCATTGGAGACACCCTGGCTGTGGCGAAAAGGAAGCTACCCCCAAGACTCTGTATAGGGTCTTGGTTATACGGACGCGAGGCTCGGCTCGTTGAGCCCCAAGAGACGGGGTTTCCTGTTCCCCTCCTTCCCTCTACACCCTTGCTGTACTCTGCAGACTGTGGCGATGATTTCTTACCAGGTGTGACCTGCAGCCGGAGCTCACGCTGGGACAGATGGATAAATGGGCTGTGGGGGGGGGGGGGGGGGGGGTCATTGTGAAGGTAACGGTACTCATCCGGTTTGTTGATCACCACCGGACGCAGTACGGTTGTCAGATGTTGTTGAGGAGTAGGCAGTAGAATGGTACAATACAAAATTCTTAAGGGGTTGGACAGGCTAGATGCAGGAAGATTGTTCCCGATGTTGTGGAAGTCCTGGACAAGCGGTCACAGTTTAAGGATAAGGGGAAAGTCTTTTAGGACCGAGATGAGAAAATCGTTTTTCACACAGAGAGTGGTGAATCTGTGGAATTCTCTGCCACAGAAGGTAGTTGAGGCCATTTCGTTGGCCATATTTAAGAGGGAGTTGGATGTGGCCCTTGTGGCTGAAGGGATCAGGGGGTATGGAGAGAAGGCAGGTACAGGATACTGAATTGGATGATCAGCCATGAACATATTGAATGGCGGTGCAGGCTCGAAGGGCCGAATGGCCTGCTCCTGCACCTAAATTCTATGTTTCTATGTTTCTATATAGATTGAATGATTCAATGGCGGAATAGACTTGATGGGCCGAATGGCCTAATTGTACTGCTATTCCTTAAGACCTTATCAGGCGAGTCTGCGTTCGCTATGCCCAGAGAGACAGTGTTTCCGGTTCCTGCTCCTCTCCCTCCCTCTCCACCCTCGCTGTGCACTGCAGAATGTGCTGATAGTTTCTTACCGGCTGTGACCCGCAGGCGGAATTCACGCTGCGTCAGATGGATAAACCGCAGGTGTCCTATGGAGCTCTGGGTTGGGGGCCATACAGGGTGGAGGTAATCACGTTTCCTGATATACACCAGACACAAGTAGTCGTGACTGTCCTCCCCACTCAGCTGCTTTATCCTGGTTGAAGCGTTCCCTCCTCTGGGCCCCCGACCAGCTCGAACCGAGTTGCTGCGTTCTCTGCCGCCCAGGATCCATCAGCTTGTGGCCTGAACGCGACGATGTGCCCGTAGGGATCCTTCCTCATCCAAGTGACTTTGTGTATGGTGTGGTCGAGTGCAGGCGGTGGGAACACACAGGGTAACGTGGCCGAAGTCCCCTCAGTCCCAGTCACCACTGAGACATTCACGAGAGCAGCTGAGTGAAGGACAAACAGCAGAAAGTAAGTGGGGCCTCGACCCGAAACGTAACCCATTCCTTCTTTCCAGAGACGCTGTCTGTCCCGCTGAGTTACTCCAGAATTTTGTATCTACCACCAGAATGTACCAGAGTATTGTGAATTAATTGTTTTGTACCGACCTCTGCTCGGGGCTTGTAGGTGGCGGCGGCGACCAGTGTGGAGCTGGCAGTGATGATCCCCGGGAAGGTATGGAGTGTGCGCCGGGAACAGGGCAGATCAAGGATCGCTCCGGCAGCGCGTCACTGGGCTGGATAGAGCGCCTTTGGCAGTGAGGCACTGCATCAGCTCTGCCCTGGGTGTCAGAGAACGAACAACAGTGAACCCGCGCCTCTCCGGAATCCGCTGCTGTCCTGCACTGGGCTTGTTCAATGTGGTAAGCGGTGACCCGGCACCAGGCCCCGCCGCCGCCTATAGCACGCGGTACCTCTCTCAGCGAGTGTTGCATACACTCACCCGTTCCCAGTGCAAATGTCTGGCAGCGTGGACTGTTTAAATATACAGCACTCATATAGATTCATAACGCATCAGTTCTAGTAGTTCATGTTGATTGCCATTTGCCTCCGTTTGTCATATAAGCTTTCTAAGCATTTTCTATCAATGTACCTCCCCAAACAACATAACGTTTGCAATTACACGGGTCTCAACCAGTTACTCTGGTTGCTCGATCCAAAAAAAGTACCACCCGATGATCTCTAATTCTTGATTGCCCTAACCGAGGGGAAAAATATCATATGTATTCACGCTGTCTATTCGTTTCGTGATCTTATACGTTCTAACAATATTACCCTGTACTCCCAGTACTGAAGGCCTTGAGCTGCCCAACCTCTCCCTCGAGTTCTGGAACATCCTTATCAATGACTGTATTCTTTCCAGCATATTGGCATCTTTCCTGTAGCAGAGTGATCGAAACTGCGTGGGATACTCCACGTGTGACCTCACCAACATATTATAAAACGGCACATTACAAACCGACGTCTATATTCAATGTTCCATATTATATATTCTAGCTTTACTATGCGCATCTCTTCAATACGTTTTTCTCACACCTTTAGCATTTTGGACTCTGGTCTTTGTCCAACCATCTGCCTATCTAATAACCTGCCTCAACTGTGTCAGCCTATTACGTACCAGGCTTTATCCTGCCCCTCATCTCTTCCAGCATTCTTTCCCCTCCTCCACAATCAGTCTGATGAAGGGTCCCGATCCTAAACGTCGTGTATCTATGTTATCGTAGGATAGCACATTACCCTTTGAGCTACGGCAGCATTCTGTGTCCTCTTTTGTAAAACAGTATCTGCTGTTCTATTATCTGTATTCAATGCCCTGCCTGTTGAATGCCAGTGAGCCAAAACCATTGTTTATCACAGTGTCTACATTTGACGCCACTTTCGGGGAGCTATGTATTTGTACTGCAATGTATTTTTTTCTACATCAATCTCCATGCCCTATTCAATGTGGAAACCTCCCAAGCTGAAGAACTCCCATTCTTTAATACAAGCAGGTTCCAATGGGTTAAACAAAGCCACGCATCTGGATCTTTTCCAAGTGGATGATGCTCCTTCCTCCTTCACACACAGTGTTAGTTTGTTAGTATCATTATGAACATTTTAGTTAATTACTGTGTATTAGTATATATCATCAATATTAGTTCATTTCCCTTGAACTGGTTTAAATTTATTTAGTCAATTTTATATACACTCACATTATCTCCTTCCCAGCTCCATGGGTTATTCATATTTGTAGCTTACATTAACAGATAATTAGTATTATTAAATTTGTTAGATTAATTGATTATTTATTATTAACATGTAGTAATTGAAGATTTCCTTCAATCAACAACTTTATATACCAGTCCGTAATATCTAATTCCATTTCCCTCATTAATTCCCTCATTAATTATGTATCTTCAACGTCCCCTTGGTTATCTTTAAGTTTTCCATTCAAGGTGAAACATGGACTGTATGCTCGAAAACACATTCCAGACAGATAAGCATATCTAGTAACTGTCTCGAAAAGTTCCGCCATCTTAATTAGAGCAAGATCTTGTATTAAAAAAGTTTAATCTTCATGCTTGTCTTCCTCTTCATCCTCTATTTCCTGTACGATATCTTGTGCGTAGTTAAAAGCCATTTCGGGGACCGCAAATGAGCGTTCGGTAACCTTATAAGTAATCTTCATTTTTGTAGGATAAACCACCCCATATCTCACTTGGGATATTCCTTTCAAAATATTTCTTGTCTTTGTAAACAATATTCTTTTTTGGACGACTTCGCGAGGATAATCACGGAAAAGTCTAATATTATCCCCAGAATATGTAAGATTCTCCCGTGAACAATCTTATTCAGTATATTTTCCAGTGAAGAAATGTCGAGGAATTTCACAATTATCTGTCTTGGGGGAGCATTTGTCCCTTTGGGAAAACGTCCAACCCGGTGAGCAACATCAATTCTTGGATTTTCCGGCAGTTAAACAACTTATTTAAGTAAGTCAGCAACGAAAGTAGGTGTATGAGATCTACGCCCCTCTCGTCCTTCCTTTACTCCTACAATTCTTAAATTCTGCCTTCTCGATCTCGCCTCCAAGTCCAAACACTTATCAGTCATTTTAACGAGTTGCTCCCCCTCAAATTTTTGTGCCTTTTTCAGATTCAATATTTCCAAAGACATCTCTTTCATTTCGCCCACCATGTCTTCCATCAGCTTATCAGACTTTTTCATGTTCTCATGCGTCTTGTCAAATTTCTTATTATAGTCTTTTTCCATTCGGGCACATTCTCCCGTAATTTTTTTATCAAGCTCCTTATACTGCTTGTTCAGCTCCTTTAACTCACCACAAGGAGTATCATTTTTATTATAAAGATTAAGCTCCATTTTCTCCAAAGACATATCTTTCATTTCGCCCACCATGTCTTCCATCAGCTTATCAGACTTTTTCATGTTCTCATGCGTCTTGTCAAATTTCTCATTATAGTCTTTTTCCATTCGGGCACATTCTCCCGTAAATTTTTTATCAAGCTCCTTATACTGCTTGTTCAGCTCCTTTAACTCACCACAAGGAGTATCATTTTTTATTATAAAGATTAAGCTCCATTTTCTCCAATGTAGTATCATGTCCGCTAGCATTTGCTTCACCTCCTTCTCCTCTCCTTTTGTAGCCATTTCAGACACAAATCCTTGGGAGTAAGACTCTTCTTCAGAGCTTACTGCTGTCGTTTGCTGGAGTTCCCCAAACTTCCTGAAGCTTGATAGTAGCTTTCTTAGGTCCTTGTGATCGTTTCTCCTTGCTCATTTAAAACTCCCGTTAAACTCCAGTTCCGTTGAGTTTTGTTTTAAATCGGTCCTGTCTCTCAAAACAGCTTTTTCGCAATTTTAACGGGAGAGGAGCTCAATGCTACGACCTTACAGCTTCATGGCCGCCCCCGGAAGTCCTCATCCAGCAGGTTTTCTTGATATGCTTCTGAACTGTGTAGGAATGAACAGCAGTTGCTGGTTTACACCGACGTTACACACACACAGCTGGAGTAGCTTAGCGAGTCAGACAGCATCTCTGGAGAGAAGAAATAGGTGACGTTTTGGGACGAGCCTCAAGACGAATCTGAATAGCCTGACCGGAAACAATAGATACTATTTGCAGGAGTAGGCCATTCGGCCCTTCAAGCCAATACCGCCATTCAATGTGATCATGGCTGATCATCCAGAATCGGTTCCCAGTTCCTGCCTTCTCCCCATATCCCCTGATATCTGCTACCTCACCTCATGAGTAACCTCTTGAATCTGAAGAAGGGCCTCGACCCGGAAAGTCGTCAATTCCTTTTCTCCAAAGTCGCTGTCTGACTCCCCGAGTTAGTCCAATGTTTGTGTTTGTCATCCTACTGCACTATCTACAATATCACATATTTTAGCATGATCATCCAATTTACTAGGTATGCCTTGCGCATTTTCATCCAATATCGTTGATACTGAATACCAACAACAATGGGTCCAGTGACAATCTCTAAAGCACAATACTGGTCACATGCCTCCAGTCCAAGAGACAAACACAGACACCCTCTGCTGCCATCTATCAATACAACTATTCATCCAATTACCTTGCGCTCCATGGATCCCACTGATTTGACCTTCTACAGCAGCCTACGATGCGGATTATTATCAAATGCCTTGCTAAAGGCCATGTAGGTTTTGAATATGTTGCCGTTCTGACCTTATCCAGGAACACATACACCCTATATCCCGCATCTCTGCACTGTGGATGGCTTGATAGTAAATATGCATCGTCTTTTCGCTGACTGGATAGCACGCAACGAAAAAGCTTTTAATTGTACCTCGATACACGTGACAATAATAAACGAAACTAAATTCTGCTGCGGGATGGATTGCAAAGGGACTAAGTGCGGAACCGGCACATCTAACATGGGGCCGAACAACATTTATTGATCATTCAGTGCCCTATAGAAACGTTTGGCCCGGGCTATCGGGGGGGCAATTACTGCCCCTAAGCATTGTTCCTCACCTCTCACAGTCAGACATGTTGCAACCACAGCGTGAAGTGTTCCAATATTGAGTTCCACACGGCATCGATAACTAGAATCATCGCCTTCCCAGCTCAGTCGCTCCATCATTATCGAGGCATCCCTCTGCCTGAGGTTCCCCACGAATCTCAACCAACCCCTTCCTCTCACCGGCCTCACTTCTTCGCCGCTGCAGCGGTCAGGACTTAGATATGTGCAGTTAAACACAAGGTGGTCTCCCTCTGATTTCCTCCTGTACCACAACACGGAGCCTGTTAGGATGTGATCAGTGGGTGGGTGGGTGAATGTACACGGCAACATCGCGGACGTTCCTTCCGCGGCAGACACCTCATCAGCACCGGATATTATCCAACTCTTGTACGAAAAAGTTTGCCGAGTTTTAGAGATAAAAAGAAAGAGACAGAGAGAGCGAGAGAGAGAGAGAGAGAGAGAGAGAGAGAGAGAGAGAGAGAGGGAGGGCGAGAGAGAGAGAGAGAGAGAGAGAGAGAGCAAGGGACGGGTCAATGGAGTCATAAAGTGACACGTGGAAATAAACCCTTCGGCCCACACAGACTGACATGTTACATCTACATTAATCACACCAGCCCGTGTTTGATCCATATCTATGCAAACATTGACTATCCACGTACCTCTAATTTTTTAACTTTGGGATAGTCCCAGTCTGAACTACCTCCTCTGGCAGCTTGTTCAATACAGCCACCAACCTTTGTGAAAATCTTGCTCCTCAGATTCCCATTAAATCTTTTTCCATTTCACCTTAAAGTTATGTTCTCTGGTGCTCGATTCACCTACTCGGGGCAAGAATATATGTACAATTACCCGATCAATTCCTCTCATGATTTTATACACCTCTATAAGTTCATCCCTCATTCTCCCAAACTCCAAGGAACAGTGTCCCAGCGTATTAAACTTCTCCCTAAATCTCAGACCCTCTAGTCCTGGCAACATCCGGGTCAACCTTCTCTGTACCCTTTCCAGTTCGACTACATATTCCCTAGAACATGATGCACAGAACTGAACACAACCCTCTAAATGCGACTTCACCAACGTCTTCTACAACTGCGACATGACGACCCACATTCTATATTTAATATAGAATAACATGGGAAGAGATTCGGATTGAGTCGGGGATGGAGCCACAAGTGGTGCCTCTAGGAACTACTGGTGCTTGTTTACAAAAGAAAGACACGAAATGCTGGAGTATCTTAGAGGGTTGGGCTGCATCTCAGAGTCAGTATGACGAAGGGTCCAGTGCGGAAACGTCAGCTTTTCACGTTCTCCAGAGATGCTGGCTGACCCGCTGAGTTACTCCAGCAATGTGGACCTCCAATTAGATATAAGTTAGAGTCATAGAGTCATCGAGTCAGTGTGAAAACAGGCCCTTCGGCTTAACTTGCCCACACCCACCAACATGTTCCATCTACGCTAGACTCATTTGCCTGCGTTTGGCCCAACATTCCTCTTAATTATCGCCAGTACCCCGAATCCGTTAGTTTTTATTTTTAAATAAATGCCGTTTTTTTGCGTTAATAGACGATTCCGGGCCTTGGGCTATGTGCAAAATTCGCGGAATTCCGTCAGTGTGGCAGATCAGTTAAAACAGAAAAAAAGGACAATCGCCCTCTTCATTTTCGACTGGCTCAGTGTAAGAGCAATGCAATCGCAGTCACACAACCCGTCCCATGTACCCGCAAATCCGCAAGGGGAGGCACGATGGCGTAGAGGCAGAATTGCTACCTAACAGCGTCAGTGACACGAGTTCGATACGGGTGATGTCTGTACGAAGTTTATATGATCTCCCCGTGACCTGCGTTGGTTTTAGAAACATCCCGTTTTCTCTGGGATCGCCGGTTTCCTCCCACTCTCCAAGACGCCAAAGCGCACAGGTTTGTAGGCCAATTGGCTTGGTATAATAGTAAACCTGTCCCTATTGTGCAGGATAGTGTGAGTGGCCGGGGTGATCGCTGGTAGGCGCAGAATATGTGGACCGAATCGCCTGTTTCCGCGCTTTATTTCTTTAAAAAAAATCCATTCTTTCAGATACATCATTAGCTTACTTTAGAACGCACCACTTAGCTCAGCCCCCCAATTCTACCTGGCCGTACTTTGCAAACCAGCCAGTCCCTGTGAGAAATAATGTTTCTGAGCAACAGTGTCGCAATTACCTTTATTCTATGACTCCAAGTTCTTGTTTTTCCACCAACGCGAACAACCTCACGGTGTTCTACTCACTTCACAATTTTCTATATCTCAATCACATCTCCTGACAACTTCCGCTTCCACCGCCATTAAATAAGATTGCTTCTGGCCTGCTTTTAGATCCTTCTCCCTACTCCCGCCGACATCGAGTATCATTTCACTCTCTTTCTTATCATGTGCACCGCTCTAATTCATAAAAGGCCGGTTCCATGTGCAATCTCATCTTGCCGCCATGTGACCTACACGAAGATCTCACCACCAACTTCGAAGGGCACTTAACGGCGGGCGATATCACAACCTTTCCCCCAAGGGAAGGACAGGATAGAGGGGGGGGGGTGCATCCGGACCGAGGAGGGTCGCCCGAAACCGAGAAGAGGCGTCAGAGTTCGTGGGGGGGAAGGGGGAGGGGGCATCCGATCGCCGGAGAGCCGAGGAAGGCTCAGATAGCGAGAGCCGCCGAGAACGGAGAGGAAGAGTAAAGCGCTGAGAACAAAGAGGGTGGGGAAGCGGCGGGAGGGTCGCCGAGAACGAAGAGGAACCTGGCGGGAGGGAGTCGTGCTGCTGCCAAGTGCGGCGGCAGGCAGTAGATAGGAATGTTTGGTAAACTTCTGTAACGTTGTCGGCGCCAAAATGTGGCGACACTTGGGTCCTGCGTGGGTGAGGACTGCTATATGGATTTAGTTTCGTTTATTTTATTTTAGTTTAGCGGTGCAGCGCGGAAACAGGCCCTCCGACCAGCTCCGACCAGCTCCGACCAGCACCACTCCGCACCGACCAGCGATCCCCGCACGTTAACACGACCCTACATACATTAAGGACAATTTTACATTTACACCAAGCCAATTAACCTACAAATTTGCACGTTTGGAGTGTGGGAGGAAACCGAAGATCTCGGAGAATGCCCACAGAGCTTTTGGGGAGAACGTGCAACTTTCTTCCAGGAAAGGACCCGTAGTCAGGATCGAACTCGGTCACTGGCGATAGCTCGACCGCTACGCCACCGTGTCGCCCGGGTTGTATGCAAAATATAGCATTTTACTGTACCTAGGTCCATGTGACAATAAAGCATAATTGAATCATTGAATCGGCAGGAGTTAAACAACAAACAGCAGGAGCACCGATAGAGCAGGAACCAGAACAGTGGGAGAGATGATGAGACAACAAGGACGAGCTAATCGGGTCAACACAAAACACTCACTGAAACCCTGGACTGAGACGGAGAGCAGGACGGTACAGAGACAAACCCAGAGAGAGCACATTTCCAACACTTCAGTGTGGAGTCCACCTCATCCACTGCTGTGAGCTTCTTGCCGCTGAAATGCGGAACTTGCTCCAAGTATTTCTTCATTTCCTCCAAAAATATAAGGAACCGCTGTAAGTACTGATAATTAGTCATTTCAATCTGAGCAAGGTTAGGGTCATGAGCAAAAAAGAAAGTCATGGAGGAACTAATCGGGTTAAACTGTATCCGTGAAGGGACATTGACAGACAGCGTCTGAATAAAGAGGTCCTGACCCGACAGGTCGTCGGCCCATTCTCCTCCACAGGCGTTGCCTGAACCGCTGATCTTTTTCCTGCAATTTGGTTTTCGGACAAGATTCTGGATATGCATGTTCGTGTCCCCAGCATTATCGCCATGGAGCTGTAAATCCTGGCCAAAACAGAGCTAAAATAAAGCAAAGGATTTATGCATCTACAGGGCCTGTTAGCCTTTCTCTGTTAGAAGCGTCAAACTGCAAGCTGGTGCTAGGAAGTCTAGGTCCCAGATCAATATATCAGATAAGGAAGGTCCGGCTGTCTTAGCAATTGATAATATGTTTGAGGACTTTGCAGAAAAACTCTCTGTTCTAGATGCATGGGTTTGATGGATTACTGGAAAGGGATTGTAAATAATGTAAATAATGTTGCAAGACAGTTGCCCAGCTGTTTGGTGATTGGCCGAAGTGTGAAGCCCTGGCTGAATTGTTTGTACTACCGGGGTAAATGCTGCATTATTCAGTTAACGGACTTCCTTCCAGAAGCTTCTGGAGAAACATTGGTTTGGACTCTTTGTAATTTGGTTGGGGGACTATCAATAATACTTTAAGGTAATATGTGTAATTGGCTTGTAAACGGGAAACCCCTATGTAGTTCGGCCCTCATGGTTCGTTGACCTATAAAAGGTAGTCCCTATTTGGATCGGTGTCGATCTTCTCGAAGGGCGCTTGCGACTCCGTGACCTTTGGTAGTGTCTCCTTGTACGAAGCTGAAGGGCTTGGCCAGGCAAGGATCGAACCCGCGGTGGTTTAGGTATCGTACAGGTGGTTTGTTGTTCGTTCTGAAATAAAGTTTCGTTGTTCCAGTGCTTGACTCAGTGTTTTAACTGAACTAGGCTAAGGGGGGTAAGTTTTAGGAGCATATTTACAGAGCGATGTATTGCAGGAACAGGCCTTCTAACGCGACATGTGTACATTGTGCCAACGGGTAGTCAGCGTGGTGACAAAGGAGTGTGGCATGCTCTGGTAGGATTAATTTGACCAATTCATATTAATCCCGCCTTAATCGAATTCAACCCATCAAAGGCTGTACCTCATTCCAGGGTAGCTGTCATCTCATTGTGTTTCTAAAAATATTGCGGCTGTGAACTCTGTTTCTGGGTTTTCCAGTTTGTGTGAGGAAGTGAATGTAAAGAATGAATCACCCGTTGTTACCCTGCAATACTAGCGACAGCAGGACCCAGCAATGACAATCCCACAGGCACGTGTTCACCAGCACCTTAGTGCTGTGACCTCATTCCTCGCGGCTGTTTACTTCCAGACCCTGAAATGCAGAAGTTGTTTTCTACATTTGCTGCAGAAAGTTCAGGAGTTACAAAACTAACATTAATGTCTCAGTGAAAACACGAGGAAGAACAGCGAGCAAACTCATTCGTAGAATGTAAAAGAACAACACCAAATACTGCCTTCACGCCATCCCAATTGTAATACAGGGAGCACTTTAGTGACACCAAGGGTGAATTATGCAAAAGTCTTCATTGTCTACTAAACTCAACCAGTGTGAGACGGATAGGACACAGCGAAGAGGAGCAAACAGTTGTATGTGGTGATATGTGAAGTAACACAGATATCTTTGCTTGTGTTTTAGCTATTCACAATCTGCATCAATGATGATGGAACCAATTGTTAAATCAGCGGCTCAGTAGATATTTCAATGCGATTCAGACAAGTTGGGGAAGCGGGCAAATGAATGACAGAAGCGGTGCAGACATATGACAGGGCGATGGAGCAACACTAAAAGAGAAACAGGGCAGCGAAAAACGACATCCAGCTCCTCGAGTTTGAACCAACCATCAACCACCCATTCACAATATGTATACATTCATTTAGTTTATCATTGTTGTTACGTGTTTCGAGGTATAGTGAAAAGCTTTAAGGAATGATCCCAATCAGTTTATTACAGGCTGCATCTCACTCCCAGGTAACCGTCACCTCCGTTAGTTTCCCTGTATCCTGTTCCTTTGAATTGGCCCGGGAACAATTTTCCGCGGTCCCTTTCAACTTTCTGAGGAAAGAGCTACCTGAGTACCCCGCTCTTCACACCGGGACAGCGCATGCTCTCTCTGTAAATTTCCGGGGCCGGTTCTTTCTCTCATTGTGCCACATCTGACCGGTTGCCGCTCTTCATTGTGACAGACGGGGCAAGACGCCACATTCTGAGAGCAATTAATGGACCCGGGTTCCCTCGCTAGCTTCCCCAGACCGCGGCTATCGTTGACGCCCATCCTTGAAGTTCACGGATGTCTTAGTTTCCCCCCACCATTTAAATCCATCATAGGACTCGGATCTCTCATCCACATTAAACTTACAGGAGTCCACGCCAAGGGAAATGACTAGGTTTCCGGGAAAATGTCGCAAACTGTTTTGTACTATGGGAAAACAGAAATGAAACCGAATCGGGATATTAATAGCGATATATTTCTGAGAATTTGCCGCCACAGCTTGGATTTCAATGCGGGCAGGGCGGGTGGCTGCGTAATGTGGCCAGAACACTGGACTCAGCCTCTGGCTATTAATATGAGCCGCGGTAATTATGTAATAGCACCACCTGTGGCGATACATGGGACGACAAATTGTATATCTTTATTATCATTTTTCTGAGTATTTGCATACCCAGAGGAAAACGAAAAAGCGTTTCTCAACCAGTGTCCATTCAGTGTGTGGTAAAAAATAAATAGAAATAGAGAATAAAAGTACTTATATGAGTTCCGATCGGCAGTGGCACGACAATGGCTCTGCTTCAGTGTGTCCAGGTTGGTGTTTGGTGCGCGATTCTTTGGCAGGGGGAAAAGTCCGTTTATCAGTCTAATTGCCTGCGGGAAGAAGCTGAGGAGCATCCTGCTGGTTTTGCAGCTGATGCTCCTGTACCTCTTCCCAGATGGCAGGATGGATAATATGTGATGCGATGGGTGGTATGGGTCTTTGATGATGGAGATGGCTCTGCTAATACATCTCTTCCTGTATATGTCCAGCAATAAAGGGAGTAGAGCACCAATAATCCTGCTGGCCGTCTTTACAATCCTGTCCAGTTGGTGCCGTTCGTACGCCTTGCAGCTCCCGAACCAGGAGGTGATGCCCTAGGTTAATGTGCTCTCGATTGTCCCCCTATAAAATGTTCTTAGGTGTGCAGTGGGGAGACCTGCTTTCCGTAGTCTTCGGAGAGGGTGTAGTCGCTGCTGAAATGGTTGTCTTCAGGGGGGAGGGGAACAGCGTACTGGAGGAACATGGCCGGTCGACCCTCTGAAAAATTGTGGCGGGAGATGGATAAGAGACTAGATATTAGAGATATATCGCAGAATCAGGCCCTTCGGCCCACCGATTCTGCACCGAGTGCACTAGCACACAAGGAACAATTACCATTTTTACCGAACCTAATTAGCCTGCAAATCTGTACGTCTTTGGAGTGCAGAGGAAACCAGAGCACCCGGAGAAAAAACACGCGTTCACAGAAAAAAGTTCAGATTCCGCACAGACAACGCCATTGGTCAGAATCAAACCTGTGTCTCTGACGCTGGGAGTCAGGAACTCTACGGCTGCGTCACTGTGCTGCCCTGAGACGTTCCCTGCAGGTCCAGACCCCTTTGCAGCTGACCTCAAAGGGTCATTACCCTCCGATGAACCTGCCTGGCCCGCTCCCCCATTTCCTCCCACATTTAGTGTTCATATCTAGTACTCTTCTGGCATCTCCATTCACAGCCAGCAGATAATATTGTGTCAGAAAGAACTGCAGATTATTTTTTAAATAGTCACAAAATGCTGGAGTAACTCAGCGAGACAGGTAGCATATCTGAAGATAAGGAATGGATGACGTCTTCAGATTGATGTCAGGGCAGCGGACGTCTTCAGACTGATGTCAGGGACAGAAATAGAATGCAGTTGGACACAGTAAGATGGCAAGATGTGGTCAGTAGTGGGATCCTGTTGGTGGTGGCGATAATGTCAGAGGATTATATGCTGCAATCGACGTCTGATGGGGTCAAAGGTGAGGACAAGGGGGACTATGTCCTTGTTGCGAATAGAGGAAGGGAGAGCAAGAGCGGAGCTGCGGGGTATCGAGGAGGCGCTATTGAGAAGAGGGGGATCCCCGTTTCCTAAAGAATGAGGACATCTCCGATGATCCAGTATGGAAAACATCATCCTGGACGCATATGCGGCTTATACGGGGGAACTGGGATTAGGGGATAGAGTCTTTACAAGAAGCCGAGTGGGAGGAAGTGTAGTCTAGATAGCTATGGGAGTCAGTAGATTTGTAGTAGACACTGACTCCCATAGTACTGACTATTTTGTACTGACTGATTAGTACTGCTGTTCTTATAATGTTGCCAGCGCAACTTTCTGCACAACGACCTCGTATAATCGGCAACGTGTTGATGTTTGAGAGAAAAAGACCGGTTCGATCATGATTTGTCAAGTGTATCAATAGAATTTCATAGAAACATAGAAAATATGTGCAGGAGGAGGCCATTCGGCCCATCGAGCCAGCACCGCCATTCATTGTGATCATGGCTGATGGACCCCAATCAATAACCCGTGCAAGCCTTCTCCCCATATCCCTTGATTCCACTAGCCCTTAGAGCTCCATATAACTATCTCTTAAATCCATCCAGTTACTTCTAATCCAATGATTTAATGATGCTTTATTGTCACAAGGACCTAGTTTAGCTACAGTGAAATTCTTTGTTTTTACATACGATACGCAGAGTGCGCAATGGTCGCCACGTATCTGGCGCCGAGAAAGTTACAAAAGTGCTAATTTCTTTGTTCTCGGCGCCCCCCCCCACCCCCACCCCCACCCCCTTGGCCGAGTCCATCTTTGTTGTTGACGGGGCCTCCCTTCAGCAATATATATAGGCATGGATCTGACCTTGATCTGCCTGAAATTAATTGCTGCAAGTTAACAAATTCAACAGGTCCTGACATTTTTTCACAACATCGCAACAACTCAAGAAAATGGGAACAGAAGACAAGTTACACCGTCCAGCGTGTTATATAAAATTAATATAATAGTAAGATTAAACGAGAACTTACCAGTTCGAAGTTTGATCGTTATTTTATGAGGAGTTACGATGAGGGATTACGTGAAGAGCCCGCCTGGCGCTGGCAAACGGCATACTTCAAAGCAGCGGCATGAAAAACACAGAACACAAAATAGCCGAAGTAACATAGTAAGGCTCATAATAGACTTAGAACTACCAGATGATCATTTATTTTATGAGGGTGGGGAGTGTAGGGCACGTAATCCCTCATCGTAACTCCTCATAAAATAACGATCAAACTTCGAACTGGTAAGTTCTCGTTTAATCTTACTATTTTACTTCGGAGTCACGTGAGTGACTACGTGAAGATTTTAAAGCTTTCTGTGTTTTTTATGTCGTAGAATTAATCAGTACGACAGTCCGGCTAAGTAAATACATACATGAGAAACCAGACTAATTTTAGTTCTTTCCATAATTAATTTTTAATGGTTTAAAGAACATCATAATAACCCTCCTTATATCCGAGGGATCATTACAAGTGATAAAAGATATAAGTGACTACATAACTGATTATAGCAATCAATAGTAAACAAAGCAGGTGACTATAGTGATCCCAACACCGCGTGGCCAAAGCTTGTCATAGTGTGAACAGGTTTATTGTAGAACTTTGAAAAAGTTTCTTCTTTACTCCACCCTGCGATTTTTAAAATATGCTCGAGCAGTACGTCCCGCACCTTCGCCGCGGACGTAGCTGCAGCCCTGGTGGAGTGAGATTTGAACACATCAGTGTCTACTCCTGCTAACAGTAACACCTGTTTCAACCACTTTGAGATAGTTTGAACTGAAGCTTTAGTGTGTGGTTTTTTATGCGTAATCATTAACGTTATTTCATTTCCTCGAAGAGTTTTGGTAACTTTTATATATTGGTTCAAATGTCTAACCACACATAAAGTAGGATCAATAGGATAAGCTTGAAAGATTACCTTTGCTCCAGTTCTTCCTGGTCTGCTTTGTTTGATCAGATCGTAAACATAGAACACAATGTTATCTGTAGTCACATGCATACAGTCTAAACGCAACATTTGTAAAGTTTGCACTCTTTGAGCTGAAACCAATGACATTAACATTATTAATTTGAATGTTAATCTTTCCAATGACAATCCTTCAATTGGAGTCCACTGTCTCAGTAAGGTAAGTACAATGCTCACATCCCAAATCTCTGTGTATCTAGGTTTGGGTGGATTAATGTTAAAGATTCCTTTCATGAATCTAGATATTAGTGGATGTGATCCAATTGATTTCTGGTCAGACATAAGTCCTAAATAAGATGATAAGGCACTGCGTGCTGTGTTAATGGCACTGTAACTTAAATGTTGCTCAAAATGCAATTTAGCAAGGAACTCCAATACATTTGCAATATTCACAGTATCATAAGAAATATTTGACTGTGTGCAAAATTCTTCCCATTTCTTAATATGTGTCATATATTGTTTTTGTGTGTATTCTCGCCATAACTGTAACTTCCATAGTTTTGTCCGACAATCCCAGCTCCTGTAGTGGTCTGGTCAAAACCTGCAGATTAATAAATTCATATATGCATATAATGGATAAATTTCTTTGGTTACTGGATTAATCAAAATATCACTACAGTTAGGAATTGACATATATGGTTCTTTAATCATATTCAGCATTAATGGGAACCAAGATTGTGTTGGCCAATTTGGAACTACCAACAATCCTGTGGCAGAATCTTGTTCTATTTCCTTCAGACATTGCTGAACCAAAGCAAAAGGTGGAAAAGCATAAAAGAACATATTCCCCCAGTTCAATGAAAAAGCATCTACTGCTACTGCATCTGGATCGTGTTCCCAAGACACATATTTAGGCAATTGATGATTAAGCCTTGATGCAAACAAATCAATTTCTGGTAAACCAAATTGAGTTACAATATTCTTAAATATTGCTGGATTAAGCATCCATTCTGTGTTATCTTTAAATATCCTTGATCTTTTATCTGCCACCACATTGTCTTTACCTGGAATGTAGTTTGCTGAAATCCAAATTTGGCGATCAATACACCATTGCCATATTTCATTGACCAGACAATCACATGATACTGATCTGACTCCCCCCATGTGATTAATATATGCAACAGCCGTTTTATTGTCTAACAGTATTAATACATGTAGACCCTTTTTTGAACAGCAATATGCTTTTAGACCATAGAAAGCACCCAATAACTCTAAATAGTTATACCATAAGTTTGAAGAAACGTTTCTTCTTGGACTTTCCATCTACCTCCACAACTGGAGGATGAATCTGTTGCCCCCCATCCGAGAGCACTAGCATCTGTTTGTAAAACCATTTCAGGCTGTTTAATCAGAATGTTTTTAGCAGCTTGTGGGACATTGTTAACCCACCATTGTAATTCCAACAAATCTCCTTTTGTTAATTGCATAGGCCCATCAAAGTGGCCTGCCCTCTCTTTGAAAGCTCTTATTTTGTCCCTTTGAAGATTTTGATAATGTAATGGACCAAATTCTACTGCAGGAAATGCTGCTACTAGTTTACCAATAGTTTTCGCTACTTCTCGGATGGAAGGATAAGGTTTGTGAAAGAGATTATTACAAGTCACCAAAATATCATCAACTTTATCTGTTGGTAAAGTTATTAACATAGTCTCTGAGTTAATTACAAACCCCAAATAGTTAATTGATTGTGCTGGCTGCAGCTGGGATTTAATTGGATGAATCAAGAACCCTAGCTCTTCAAACAAAGCTTTTGTAACTGAAACTGAATTCTCAGCTGACTCTTGATTATCATTAATGATTTGAATGTCATCGAAATAAGCCATAACGATGTGTTTTTGTGCTCTTAATTGGGCTAAAACTGGTTTCAACAGTTTCGTAAAGAGCCTGGGAGCTGAACTCAATCCATTTGGCAAAGCTTTAAACTGCCATAATTGTCCCAGCCAATTAAATTTTAAGTACCTCCGGAAGAACTGATGTATTGGTACAGAATAATAGGCGTCTTTCAAATCAATCTTAGCCATATAACAACCTGCTGATATTAAAAATCTTGCAGTATTAAATGTTTTCCATTTTAAAATGTTTGTATTCTACAACTTATTTAGATCTGTAAGGTCCAGAATAATTCTGCAACCACCATCTTTTTATGTCTTTTGAAATATATTAGACACAATTGATGCTCGTGTTCATAAGTTTTTTCAATAACCCCTTTTTCAGATAATTTGTCAATTTCCACATTAATCTCTGCTTTTCCAATTGTAGTAAACACGAAAGCATAGGCAGGTTTATTCTGTACTGGAGGATTAACCCCTTCTTTAAATGTAATAGTGGCTCCTGAAACTGTTTGTAAAATAAATCGATCAGAAGTAACGGTAAGCCAGTCTTTATAAACTTTTGTAATCTCCTTCCACCTGGAGATTTATCCGCAGTTTCTTTAAGGATAGAACAAGTCTTCAATACCTCTCCATATGAGCGTGGTGGTCTCCTTCTCCCCGAGTACGGGTAAGCATTGGACTGTGCAGGACGATAATATTTCCTTGACATATTTCTGCCTCTATTTCCAAAATCAAATCCCCTTCTTGACGAAAAATACCTTTTTTGTCCAAAGACGAAAGGTTTCATGCAGCTAAAATATTTAGCTTCTTCATCCAATTTTTAATTATTTAGGCAGATTTTCTCCAAACAGATAACCAGGAGCTTGAACACCACTTGCTCGGCACAGGCTTGCAAACCTTGGGTGAAATATGGGCCGAATAGCCATTTTCCTCATACAATTAATTTCACAGAAAGAATTGCACACTAGGCCCAAAATATCTTTTTGAATCTTATCCATCTCCCCATAAGCCGTAATGGCAGCAGAATTAATTTGAGGATTTTTTTAAAACCTCACTTCTTGAGCTCTCATACTTGGGGTCATGGATGCCCATATCAACGGATAAACCGTAGGCACTTCCAATGAGGCACAATTCCCTGTGCGTTAATATAATTCTGATGTTTCAATCATCACAGAATCATGAAGTTGGTGAGATACCATATATTAATGTTGGCAGCTAGGTTTTCTTCCATAGCCTCACCACTTCCTTCATATATAGCAAATTATTTTGCTATCCCAGGCACATTTGGCCTTTTCTTTTATTTTGTGGTGTGCTTTCAAATGCAAATCACCACCAGCAGGGTCTGCCTTCTGCAGCCCTAAATCAATTGGGATTTCATCCCATGAGACTTCCTCCGGCCCAAATCCTGGGTCCGGAGTTCCAACTCCCAATCTGGCCCACAGCCTTATTCAGAATAATAAACCCCTCAGGGCTTTTTTGGGACCTTCTGGGTACTGTGACCCTAGTCTCATGATTTTTTGGAGAACCTTCTCCATATGCTCCATTTTTAGCCACATAGTTTTATTATCTGGAGGACTTTCAGTATCAGAGTCATCAGAACCACGGGCCTCTCAGATTTCTTTTACATTTTTAGGAGCATTTCTCTCCGTGGTTATAACTTCTGGAGAATCTAGAACTCGCTAACGGGTAGATCAGCGGCCACCGGTATCGGAACCGGATCCGCACTAGCTTTTTGTCCCGTATTTTTATTTTCACCCCGGGAAGATCTTTTTTACCCGCGAATTTTCTTTGCCGATTTCTCCATTTCTTTCATTAATCTGTGCTAAAACAGCACGTTAACGTGACTCTGACTATAATTTTACTTTTACTTTTACTGCTGGACCCACCCAGCGTACGCTAAAGAACGTCCCGACTTTGCCTCACTTACCTGCGGGTCCGTTCCGACCGCTGCGAGGAGCTGCGCCTTACTGCAGCTCCTCCTTCTGCCGTCAGCGTCGACGTAATGCCGTTTGCCAGCGTGAGGCGGGCTCTTCACGTAGTCACTCACGTGACTCCGAAGTAAAATTGTTATTTTATGTGTAGTGCTCCCCACGGGAACATTGGTGTAGAAGATTATTCACCACACTTCCTTTTCTCTGTTTCCTGTTATTTAATCACCGGGCCTATTCTGTAGAGGCGTACATGTCCCTTACGACCCTATTCTTAGTTATATAGCCACAGACAAAAAGTGCACTTTATTTTAATATTACACGTAAACTTTCCCACAAAATCAACGTTCCCCTTTCTTTTGTGCTTTCCAGTCGTTCTCCACTGGGTCCGGAAATGTAGTTGAAGCCAGTTAATTGGCTATATTTAAGAGGGAGTTAGATGTGGCCCTTGTGGCTAAAGGGATCAGGGGGTATGGAGAGAAGGCAGTTACAGGATACTGAGTTGGATGATCAGCCATGATCATGTTGAATGGCGGTGCAGGCTCGAAGGGCCGAATGGCCTACTCCTGCACTTATTTTCTATGTTTCTATGTTTCTATGTCCTTGAATGTAGGGAAAACAATATTCATACCTCTGGGGTGTAAGATGCCAAAGCTAAATATGAGGTGCCGTTTCTGCAATCTGGGGTTGGTCACACAATGAGGTATCGCCGCTCCTACAGAACCCCCCCCCCCCAATGTTATTTATACTGACGACCGACCGAAGATTCAGACACAAATTATAGACAGACCATCCCCTGCCCCAGAATTAGATCCCAGCCTGCCGCTATCTGCTGGCTATTCATTGCTGCTGGCACAACCCTCCCCCCCCCCCAATCCTCAAATATCCCACCGTTACCCCAACCCAAATATCTCTCGGTCTGGAACCCACTCCTCTATGTTACTGTTGAAGTCAGGCACACGGACATCTAATTGTAATGCCCTTGCCTAATCCCCATGAGGTGTAGCTTTGAAACTGCAGATCTGTTCCCCAGTTGTTCGAACATTGACTCATCTCTCTCTCTCTCTCTCCCCCCCCCCCCCCTCTCTCTCTCTCTTTCTTTTCCTTTCTCTCGCTTTCTCTCTCTCTCTCTCTGTAATTTTTTCGTACAATGGTTGGACAATATCCGATGCTGATGAGGTGTCTGCCGTGGAAGGGGCCTCCGCTGTGTTGCGTGTACATTCACCCACCCACCCACGGATCACATCCTCACCGGCTCCGTGCTGTGGCACAAGATAAATTCCGGGGCTGAGAACGTTGTTTTTAACTGTACACATCCCGGCCCCGCACGCTCCCGGTGCGTTGAGGTGACACAGAAAGCCAGAGGGAGTCGATTCAGATTCGCAGGGAACCTCACACAGAGGGATGTCTCAATAATGGGAGAGCGACTATGCCGGGAGGACGATGGTGCTAGGTATCGGTGCCAAGTGGACCTCAATATTGGACCATTTCACACTGTGGTTCCAACACGCCTGACTGTGAGATGTGAGAAACAATGCTTAAATGCTGTAGCTGTGCTCAGATCGCACGGGTCAAACGCTTCCCTGACACGCTGATGATCAATAAATGTTGATCAAGCACGTCAAGGTGTCAAAGCGCCGGATCCCCCTCTTACTCCCTTTCCAGTGAATCCCGCTGCACAATGTTAAACTACAAATTAACCTACAAACCTCTACGTGTTGGAGTGTAGGAGGTAACAGGAGCATCCGGGGAAACCCAACGCGGTCACGGGAGAATTAAAACATTCATATAGACAGCACCCCTTGTCAGCACCGAACCCGGGACCCTGGCGCTGTGATACAGCAACTCTACCCGTGCACCACCGTGCCGCCCTTAAATAATGAATCTTATGGACATTATAGAAAAATGACTACGGGAGGGACAGAACTAGCTGCTGGACACCCCATGAAACAGGCGCTAATCGTTTGATAGAGAGGGGGAGGGAATTCTATTTTTGATGGCAGAGAACACATTGCAGTGGTCTTAGAGATCACTATTCAGGGATGGTCCAATGGGGCCTAATGGTTGCAGCTGAGAAGCAAGAAGCTGCTCACTTAAGATACATAGACAGAAACATAGAAAAATAGGTGCAGGAGTAGGCCACACGGCTCTTCAAGCCAGCACTGCCATTCAATATGATCATGGCTGATCATCCACAATCAGCACCCCGTTCCTTCTTTTTTCCCCATATCCCTTGATTCCTTTAGCCCTAAGAGCAAAATCTAACTCTCTCCTAAAAACCTCTAGTGCATTGGCCTCCATTGCCTTCTGTGGCAGAGAATTCAACAGTTTCACAACTCTCGGGGTGAAAAAGGTTTTCCTTATTTCAGTCCTAAATAGCGTAAGCATTCATCTTAAACTGTGACCCCTTGGTTCTGGCATACCCCAACATCGGTAAAATTTTTCCTGTATCTAGCCTGTTCAATCCCGTAAGAATGTTTTTAAATGTTTGTATAAGATCCCCTCTCAACTTCTCTTAACTTAATTGCTACGAAATACAAGCCCAATCAACCCATTCTTTTCTCATATGTCCGTCCCGCCATCCCGGGAATTAACCTGGTGAACCTGCACAGCACTACTTCAATAGCAAGAATGTCCTTCCTCAAATTAGGAGACCAAAACTGCAAAGAACACCCCAGGTGTGGCCTCACCGGGGCCCTGTACAACGGCAGTATGACCTCTTTGCGCCTAAACTCAAATCCTCTCTCAATGAAGGTCAACATGCCATTAGCTTTCTTCACTCCCTGCTGTACCTGCATGCTTACTTTCAGTGACTGGTGTACAAACACACCCAGGTCTCGTTGCACCTAACCATTTCCTAATCTGACACCATTCAGAGAATAATCTGCCTTCCTGTTGTTGCTACCAAAGTGAACAACCTCACATTTGTCCACATTTGGTTGCATCTGCCATCATTTGTCCACTCACCCATCATATCCAAGTCTCATAGCATCCTCCCCGTTGCTCACACTGCCACCCAGCTTTGTATCATCCGCAAACTTGGAGACGTTACATATAATTGTAAGATTAAATGAGAACTTACCAGTTCGAAGTTTGATCTGTATTTTATGAGGAGTTACGATGAGGGATTACGTGAAGACCCCGTCCAGCACGCATGCGCGACATTTCTTCAAAGCAGCGGTGTGGATTCACAGAAAACACAACAATTGAAATAAATATAGTAAAGAAAAAATAAGAACTTAATTACCAGTTGATCTGTATAATAGAGGTTGGGAGCGGAGGGCACGTAATCCCTCATCGTAACTCCTCATAAAATACAGATCAAACTTCGAACTGGTAGGTTCTCATTTAATCTTACTATTTTACTTTGGAGTCACGTGAGTGACTACGTGAAGACTTCAAAGCTCTGTGAATCCGAACCGTGTACCAGCTCATGCTTCACTCACTGCCTGAAGACCTTAGAGGGAGGAAGCATGTTATACAATCAACAATAACCTGTTTGTGAACAATAAAGGTTTATTAATGATAACAAAAAACAGAGAGCTGCCCCGGCTTAAATTAAATATTAGCTGCAGACTCTAAAATTCTGTCTGCAAATGTAGCAGGTTCCGCCAGCGGCTTATTATAAAACCTTTGGAAAGTTCTTTCCGAGGACCATCCTGCTCTGGCCAAAAATATGGTCCATAGGCACATCCATTCGCCTAGCCGCCGACGTAGATGCAGCCCTGGTGGAATGAGATTTGTAAACATTAGTATCGACTCCCGCGGACTTAAGCACCTGCTTGAGCCATCTTGAAATGGTTTGGCTCGTCACCTGACCATGAGGCTTCTTGTGGCTTATCCATAAGGCTTTTTCTCTCCCTCTTAAGTTATATGTTGTGTCTATGTAATTGGCGAGATGGGTCTTGGCACACAACCGTGGGTCAGGTGAATATGCCCGGAACTCCATTACTGGAGGCGTGGTACCTGGTCTAGTTTGTTTGACCAGTCCCTGAATGTGAAATGTGATACAGTCCAATGACTCTGTCATGCTGTCCAGCCTCAGAAGGTGGAGGGACTGTACCCTTTGAGCTGACACTAGTGCCATGAGCATGACTGATTTCAGTGTAAGTTGTTCCAGCGTGAGTGACCTGGGTGGTGGCCATCTCCTAAGGTACGTCAGTACAATGCTGACATCCCAGATCTGAGTGTACCTAGGCCTAGGGGAATTGGTGTTAAAAATGCCCCTCATGATTTTGAGCACTAGTGGATGGGACCCCAAAGTCAGTTGTCCTGCTGCTGGAACCAAATAAGCTGACAACGCACTCCTGGCTGTATTAATGGCTGTAGCTGAGTCGTTCCCGATGTAATCCAACCAGAAACTCCACAACACTGGTGGCTGTAGCTGTAGTGTAGGTAGTTCCTGTTTTGGAGCAATACCGTTCCCATTTTCTTATGTTGGTCAGGTATTGTCTCCTGGTGGACTCCCGGTGGGATGCGGTCATCATGTTGATGGCGTCCTCAGACAGTCCCAGGCCCAGAAGAGGTCTTTTTAGAATATGCAAGCCAGGAGATTGACTCTGTCATGGCACGGGTGACTATTGCCTGACACTGGGTGGATTAATAACTCTCGACTGCTGGGGAATTCCAACGGTGTTTCAAACAGCCATGTCGAAGGCCACTGGGAACCATGGCTGTGTAGGCCAGTCCGGTATTATCAAGATTTCTGAAGTGGAATCCAATTGAATCTTGCGTAATACCCGACTGATGAGGCAGAAGGGAGGAAAAGCATAAATTTTCCCCCAATGCAGCGAGAATGCATCAACTGCTGCTGCCTCAAGGTCTGGTTCCCAAGCGACATACGTTGGTACCTGGTGATTCAGCCTGGATGCAAATAGATCGATATCTGGTGTGCCATATTGCTTTGTAATTTCAGCAAATATTTTGGGATTTAACATCCATTCGATATTATCATTGAATCTGCGTGACCTGGTGTCTGCCACTGTATTTTGCTTACCTGGTAGGTAAGTTGCTGATAACCAAATATGTCTTTCAACACACCATTGCCAGATTAGGTTGGCCAAATTGTCACACGATATCGACTTTACACCACCCATGTGGTTGATATAAGCCACCACCGTGGTATTATCTAATTGCAAACGGACATGTGCATGATGCGTATTAGATGAATATGCTTTTAACCCATAAAACGCACCCAACATTTCTAAGTAGTTGATACCCCGTGTCTGTAGGCAAGATGATTCAAATTTAGTCCATCTGCCCCCTGTGCTGGATTGCATGTTAGTTGCTCCCCAGCCCAAAGCACTGGCATCCGTTTGAATGGTTAATACTGGGTTGGTGATTATTATGGGACTGGAGATGAGCCTTACTTTCCTTGCCCACCATTGTAACTCTGGAATGGATTCAGCAGTTAAACTCATAGCTCGGTCAAAGTGACCTGAGTTTTGCTTTAGTGCATGCACTTTTGCTCTTTGCAAATTTTGATAGTGCAAAGGCCCAAATTGTACAGCTGGAAAAGCTGCTACCATTTTGCCAATAACTCTGGCTACCTCCCGTATGGTTGGCTGATGTTTATTCATGAGTTCGTTGCATGATATTGCCAATTCTGATGCTTTCCCCTTCGGCAGAGTTACAATCATGCGAACAGTATCAATCGTAAATCCAAGATAGTCCATGGCAGTGGACGGTTGTAAAATTGGATTTATCTGGATGTATGACAAACCCCAAAGTTTCAAACAAACGTTTGGTGGCTGCTACTGCCAAAATGGCTGTCTCCAAGGTTTTCCCTACTATTAAAACGTCGTCTAAATAAGCCATGACTATATGCTTTTGTTCCCTCAATAATGCCAAGGCAGGTTTTAAGATTTTAGTGAACAGCCTTGGAGCGGAGGTTAGCCCATTTGGTAAGGCTTTAAATTGCCATAGCTGTTTCATCCAGATAAATTGTAAGTATTTACGATGCTCCTTGTGTATGGGTACTGAGTAGTAGGCATCTTTTAAATCAATGCTTGCTAGAAAGTACCCTCTAGAAACCAACAGTCTGGCTGTTTCAAAAGTATCCATCTTGAAATGTATATACCTGACAGACTTGTTTAAAGTAGTTAAGTCAATGATGATGCGACGTCCACCATCTTTTTTGATTTTAGTGAAAATATTGGACACAAATTCCAAAGGTTCATGTTTTGTTCTTTCAATGACACCTTTTGCTTGTAACCTCATCAGTTCAGCTTGACTCTCTTGTTTCTCTTTGACTGAGAGGGTGAATACCCTTTGGGGTATATGCTGAACTGGCGGAATGTTTTCATGAACAAAGTCAATTTTTGTAGCCATGAACGCTGCTGAGTATATACTTGTCTTTAGTGATGGATTCCCATGCATCCAAAAACAAGTGCAATCTCCACCCTGTTAGTATAGAGCCCCTACTGCACATATGCTGAGAGGGACCAGACCCACCTACCTCCATGGTTATTGGTGCTTCTTCTGCCTCTTCGCTGGGCGGTGAGGCGTCTGCTGGGCTGTACAGGGTTGATGTTGATGTTGATGTTGTTGGGGGTGGCGCATTTTCCATGGGGTCCGCTCTGGGCCCTGGCCTAAAAAAGGCTTACGGGGAATGGTTGCGGACCCCGAGCTTTCACCAGTCCCATAGTGTGGTCGACGACTGGTGGACGCCATGGGTACTGCCGCCTGGGTTTGTTAGGTCTGCTCGGTCCCAAACCTGCCCTCACGAGACCAAAGGTCTTGGATTCTTCCTCTAGGTCTTTCACCTTTTTTGGAAGGTGTTTCCCAAAGAGCAGAATAGGAGGTTCTGAACCCGGTGTTTTGCAAAGTCCCGCAAATTTAGGGTTGAGGGCAGGCTTGATGATTTCCTTCCGTAAATTGTTTATTTCATATTTAGTGGTGCACAGCAGAGCTAATGTGTCTTGCTGATTTGTGGAGATGTCCACACCATCAATGGACCGAGCATATGATGTTATTCCTGCAGTTAGTAATTTAAGGATTTTGTGGAGCTTCAACTCCAGGTTCCTGATGTTCTGCCCCAAATGTCCCCAAATCTGGCTGTTTACAGCTGGTACATTCAATGATGTACAATTTACTGGGGCTGTATATTGTTCAAGAGCCTCATTGACCACCTGTTCTTGTAGGGGTTTTGAGGACAGGTGGTTAATGCTGGCTGAAAGTTTCCGGCTCTAACGGTCGACCCGCTTGTGGAATGGCCACGTAGCGGTTGACCACACCCAGCAGCTCTTCCTGATCCTGTACACCCTGCGTACTCCCGACATATTCAGCCAGTGTCCCTTCTTCTTGACCAGCCCAGACCTGGTCGCCAATGCTGCCTTCAAAAGAAGGTGAAAGCAATGGCCAGTGCCGTAAAGGGCACTGCGGGAGTGCTTGAGCTCCCTTGGCGAGTCTGCTGCTGCTCTCTCAGCAGGTCTCGCTGGAGCAATTGCTCCATAAGCCGTTCCATGCGGCTTAGGCGGCTGCCTGTGTCGCTCTTGAACGGTGTGGCATGTTCATCCGAATCGTCGGACACTACCGCCCGGTTCTGGCTGCAGGTACCTCCAGACCGCTGCTCAGGCAGCACGAGCGGTGCTGGGCTCGGCTTGGTAGTTATACCCGCCGCCTCTTGCCCCCCCTCCAAAGAGCATTCCTCAACGGAGGACGAACGGGGGCGAGCTGCAGACTTCTTTCCTCTGGTCTTGCTCATTCTTTCTGAAAACAAGCCAACCACAGAGAAAAAGATACACGGCCACGGTAAAACTTACCTGTCGGCCCGACTTTTCAATGTGTAGCGGGAGCGCCTTGAACTCCCGTTGGTCGCGGGTGCACTGCATGAACGCTAATGTCGCGCATGCGTGCTGGACGGGGTCTTCACGTAGTCACTCACGTGACTCCGAAGTAAAATTCCCTGATCTAAATCGTTAATATATTTTGTAAATAACTGGGGTCCCAGCACCGAGCCTTGCAGCACCCCACTGGTCACTGCCTGCCATTCTGAAAACGACCAATTAATTCCTACACTTTGCTTCCTGTCTGCCAACCAGTTCTCTATCCATGTCGATACTCTACCCCCCATAACATGTGCTCTAAGTTTGCACACTAAACGCTTGTGTGCGACCTTGTCAAAGGCTTTTTGAAAGTCCAGATATACCACATCCACTGGCTCTCCCTTATCCATTCTACTTGTTACATCCTCAAAAATTCCAGAAAATTATTCCGCTAAATCCATGCTGACTTTGACCGATCCTGTCACTGCTTTCCAAATGCGCTGCTATTGCATCTTTAATAATCGACTTCAGCATCTTCCCCACTACTGACGTGAGGCTAACTGGTCTATAATTCCCTGTTTTATCTCTCCCTCCTTTCTTAAAAAGTAGTGTAACATCAGCAACCCCCCAGTCCACAAGAACTGATCCTATCGAGAGAACATTGCAAAATTATCAACAATGCATCCATGATTTCTAGGGCCATCCCTTTGAGTTCTCTGGGATGCGGACCATCAGGCTCTGGGAATGTATCTGCCTTCAGGCCCAACAGTTTACATAACGCAATTTCCTGACTAATGTGGATTCCCTTCAGTTCCTCCCTCCCACTAGATCATCTGCCCCCTATTATGTCTAGGGGATTGTTTGTGTCTTCCTTGGCGAAGCAAAACCAAACTACACTTTTAACTGTTCTACCATTTCCTTATTTCCTAATATAAATGTACCTGTCTCTGATTGCAAGGGACCAACATTTGTCTTCACTGATGTTTTCCTCTTCACATATGTAATGAAGCGTTTACAGTCAGTTTTTATATTCCCCGCAAGCTTTCTTTCGTGCTCTATTTTCCCCCTCTGAATTAACCCATTTGACCTCCTCCGTTGAATTCTAAATTTCTCCCATTCCTCCGGTTTGCTGCTTCCTCTCGCAAATTTATATGCCTCTTCCTTGAATTTAACACTATCCTTCATTTGCCACGATAGCCAGGGTTGAGCCGTCTTCCCCGTTTTCTTTTTACGCCAGGTTGGGAAGAACAAATGTAATTCATCTATGTGATCTTTAAATCTTTGCCATTGCATCTCCACCGTCACTCTTTAAGTATCGTTTGCCAGTCTATCCCAGCCAATCCCCCTCACACCGCCAATGTCTCCTTTCTTTAAGTTCAAGACCCTAGTCTGTGAATTAACCGTGTCGCTCACCATCATAATGCAGAATTCCATCATATTATGGTCACTATTGCCCAAGCGGCAAAGCGCAATAAGACTGCTAACTAATCCTTCATCACAGTGTGAGGGATAAAGTGATTAAACCTCATTAAAGAAAGGAGTTTTAAAGAGAATTCAAACAGAGAGGGGCTGGAGAGAGGATTCTGACACAGCAGTGTCTGAAGGTTGCCAGACCCATCCTTGAGTCCTTGAGTAGGAAGTGATAGCATTGTATAGCGGTAGAAGGGAGTGATGTAGAGAGATCCCTATCAGTGGAAGGGAGTGATAGATGGGACCCTTGTCACTATAGCTTAGCTTTAGTACTGATATAGGAGAACTGAGAGGGTTCACTAGAAGGTGAGTAAAACTAGGGTAGGTCATGAGCAACTGAGCATGCTTAATAGAATAAATGAATATTACAACACACCCCTGGTTAAGAAATTGCTCATTACCATGAACATGTTTGAACATGCAATGTATGATATGGGAGGTGCGAGGGGATGTACGGTGGGATGTACCTACAGATTGTGCACCTCCGACCCTGATTGGAGAAGGTCCGGAGGGGAGGTTGAATGTAAGATTCTGCGTATAAAGGGGGATGATTTCTCTGGCGTCGGTGTGTCTCGAGTTGGAGAGGCACCCGGTCTGCAGACTTGTAAAATAAAGAATCTCTTGCTTCCAGGATTTAGTGTTTGAGCATTAATTGTGAGCATAAAGGGTATCTCACCAACACAATACCCAGTCTAGGATGGCCTGCCCACTAGTCGTTTTTTTCTACATATTGGCTTAAAAAACTATCCCGTATACATTCGAGGAAATGTTACTCCCCAGCGTTGTAACCAATTTGGTTAGCCCAATCTATATGTAGATTGTGTAGAACTTATTGGGGTTATTCTAAGGGCACCTAAATCTGAACTGGAATTAGACGAACAAACTTGCATGGAGATGGTGGAGACTTGCTAGAATGTTAACACAATTCGCCCACAGACGCTGATACATTCCGGTGTCTGTCCTTCCCTCAGCTTCCGGCGGGAATGTCTCAGTGGTGACTGCGACTGAAGGGGTTTCGGCCATATTATCATGTGTGTTCCCACCGCTTCCGCTCACTCCGTCCCTCTCGCGGTCACATGGACGAGGAAGGATCCCTACCGATACATCGTCACGTTCAGGCCGCAAGCCGATGAATCCTGGGCGGCGGAGAACGGAGCAACTCGGTTCGAGCTGATCCGCAACCCAGAGCGGGGAAACGCTTCAACCAGGATAAAGCAGCTAAGTGTGGAGAACAGTCACGACTACCCGTGTCTGGTGCAGAGCAGGAAACCGCATGCAAAATACCTTTATAATATACCTTTTATTCATCAGTACCAGCGTGAGCTCCTGCTGCGGGTCACACCCGGTAAGAAACCATCGCCAAATTATGCAGTTTACAGCGAGGGTGTAGAGAGCGGGAGGAGAGCAGGAACAGAACACCCGCTCGTAATGTTGAAGATCAGGGACCTGGGGGATGGGATCTCGGCTGCCACACGCAGCAGTAACTACATTGACCTGGACTTGTTAAACCAATGTGTAGTCTGCTCCGCAAATTGTTATGAAAGATCTCGGTCAACCATTGAAAACTGAACCTCATAGTGAAGCATGGAATAGCAGAACACAATACAAAGGCTAGAGGGCTTAGGTTGCAGGCGAAATAGGCAAAGTTTAAATGAGGTGTGCGGGGCAAGTTGTTTTACATAGGGAGTGGTGGGTGCCTAGAACGCGCTGGCAGTTACGTTGGTGGCGTTTAAGAGGCTTTTAGATAGGCACTTGGATATGCAGGAAATAGGATGGTACGAATCGTGCGTGCAGACAAACGAGATTAGTTTTACTTGGCATAATACGTGGTACAGACATTGTGGGCCGAAGGGCCGGTTCATGTGCTCCAATTTCCTATGTTCTATGTTCAGCGTGGATTTATGCAAGATATGATGAGTAGAATTGATGAAGGCTAATTGATGTAGGGGGTTTGGATTTTCAGAAGGATTTCGGTCAAGTCCCGCATGGGAGATTGGTCACCAATCTGAAATCCGGAGTAGTCAGACGTAGGGAACCTTGCGACCGTGATTGAAAATTGGTTCTCGGACGAGATGGCAAGTTGGGAATAAACGCATCTCTCGCAGGTTGAACAATTGTGGCCAATGGGATACCATAGCGTGCAATGCCGCGGCCCCATTTAGTCCCTAAATGTATTAGTATTTCGACTGAATGTTGAAATGACGCATTTGCAATCTGACGGATAAAAATAGAGACGGTGAGACTCTGGGTGGGTAGCATGATGTAAATAAGGTTCAGTGAGTATGGGCAGGCCGGAGGGTGGGTGGGAACGCGGCAGATGGAACGCGGCACACATAACAGCTTTTCACTGTACCTATGTACCACGTGATAATAAACTAAATTAAATTAAATTAATAATGAGATTAAATGTGAAGTATGCCACATGGGTGAACGAGGTGGAAAAGCAGAGTATTTGTTAACTATGAGAAGTTGGGGCACCGTTGATGATCAGTGCGATCTGGCAGTGTGTGCATATTCCACTGAAGGCCGACGGGCCGATGTACAAGAGAACTGAACTGCTCTGGTTAGTTAATTTGTATTAGGAGATTATTTGTGTACGTCAATAAAAATCTCTTAACACTGTGTAATTATATGGGGTCTGGGTAAGGTTCCACCTGCAGAACTGAGGGCAGCGTTGTCCTTTTTAAAGCAAATTGATGAATAAATAATCAACACACTCCCCACATGGGTCCACCTATCACTTGTCAGGCTTTGCCCCGCCCCGAATCACTTCCCGCTTTCTCTCCTCAATGGCTTTTCTCCGGGCTGCATCTTCGACCCGTCCTCGTGGCCTACCAGCGGGCCTGGAGCGGCGTTTCCTGATGGGACCGGCCGGAACGTCGGCTTCGACGGCGGCTCAGCGCTGGAGCGCTATCGCGGAGCGGAGCGGGCGATGCCTTGCCTGGGTCGCTGCGCTGGAGCTCCGGTGAGCTGAGGACCGCCGACAAAAATCATCGCGAGAGGATTCTCCCGACGCCGGAGCACCATCACCCGGCGAGAACGGCCTGGAACATCGGGCCGCCGTGGAGGCAACCGCGGAGGCCTCAATGGGCCCGACTATGGGTGGACACGGGATGGGGACTGGACATTGTGCCTTCCCGCATAATGGGAACCATTGTGGGGGGATGTTTTTGTATGTTTCAATCTCTTTATCATTGTTATGTCTGTATTCTCTTTTTTCTGTGCTGCATTGGGAAGAAGCATTTCACTACACCAATTGGTGTATATGACCAATTAAATAACCTTTGAACCGATGAATTATAGAGAGACGTATTACGAATACAGCCCCCCCTCCCAACACGCCGAAGGATATGAGGAATTTTTTAGCCATAGGGTGGCGAATCTGTGGACTTCATTGCCACGGAAGGCTGTGGAGGCCAAATCAATGGATATTTTTACGATTTGTGTGAGGAAGGAAATGTAAAAATTGAATAACCCGCTGTTATCGAGCAATGAGAGCACCCTGTCACCCTGCAATGAAAGGCAAAACTACAGGCATTTCGTCAGAGATAGCTCAGTTGCTGCTTCTTCATGTTTTTGTTTATTTCTGAGAAAGAAATGCAACAGTTGATATCGTCATTTGTTGGCCAATGTTCAGGCAGCGCTAAACCACAACAATGATTTGGACAAGTTGGGCTGTAGGGCCTGTGTCCACACTGTATCACTCTATCTATAACTCTAAGATGTCTATTGACACAACAAAAAAAGACATGCGGGAGTGTTGGTCAAGATGTTCTCCAACATCTCTGGAGAACATGGATAGGTGACGTTTCACAGAGTGCTGGAGTAACTCAGCGGGTCAGGCAGCATCTCTGGAGAACATGGATAGGTGACGTTTCACAGAGTGCTGAAGTAACTCAGCGGATCAGACAGCATCTCTGGAGAACATGCATAGGTGACGTTTCACAGGTAACTCAGCGGGCGAGGCAGCATCTCTGTAGACCATGGATAGGTGATGTTTTTGGTCGGGACCCTTCTTCAGTGTGGAAATGACAATTATACAGTTTAGTTGAGAGATTCAGCGCAGAAACACGCCGAGTCCGACACAAAGTAGAGACACTTTTACATTTACAGCAAGAAAATTAACCTACCAACTTTTGTGTCTCTGGAGAGTGGAAGGAAACCAAAGATCATGGGAAAAAGCGTACAAATCTGTACAGACAGCACCCGTAGTCTGGCTCGAACTTTGCGCTCTGGCACTGTAAGCGTTGTATAAGGCAACAACGCTGCAGCACCTAATCGCCCATGAATAATCACCGAGACAGGAATTAAACTTCACAGCATTAATGTCATCCTCTACCATGGGCAGAAATCCTGGGGGGACGGGGGCACGCCCCCCTCCATGTTTTGAAAGGTGGGAGACAATCCCCTCCCCCCATGTTTTGTAATCCAGATTTTGAAATACGGTGAAAAAATATATATTAAAATCTCCGCTTTCCGCGAGACAGTAGGTGTTGTCACTGTTAAGCGCTTGTTAAATGTCGCTATTAACATCGATTTAACACGACGTGTCACCAATTGTGTTTTGACCATCAAGTATCACTGAAGGTTTTCACGGAGAATTTCATAAAACTGTCCAATGCGGGTACAGTTACCATTTGAACTAATTGGATGAATTGGTGGATGAGAAAATTTTAAACGAGTTAAATGGGTCAGGTATTAATGTCCGGTCGAACGGTTTTCCAGGCTGGCTTGCAGATAAGTCCCTCATTCAGGTCACTCAGGTTATTTAGTATTTTCCCATCTCTCTCTCTCTCCCCTCCATGTTTGGTTCTGTTTGCCTTTATTTTCTTCTGTTTTATTTGTTTAAGTGCTATTTATCACATTATAGCTTTTGAAAGATTCAATCGGGTATTAGACGCTTTCTAACGGCTGAATCGTCCCATTAGCGGGGCCTTTCATCGCCCAGTCACCAACCAGGACAGCTCCCGAAAGTAGACTGAAGTGCTGGAAAAACTCAGCGGGTGAGGCAGCATCTATGGAGCGAAGGAATAGGTGACGTTTCGGGTCGAGACCCTTCCTCAGATTTCGTCTGAGGAAGGGTCTGAAGAAGGGTCTCGACCCGAAATGTCACCTATTCCTTCGCTCCATAGATGCTGCCTCACCCGCTGAGTTTCTCCAGCATTATTCTCTACCTCCGATTTTTCCAGCATATGCAGTTCTTTCTTAAACAGGTCAGCTTCCGATATTACCGTGCACAGGGCCCACGGCCGAAGCCTCCAAAACCTCGTGTGTGTGTGTGTGTGTGTGTGTGTGTGTGCGCGCGCGCGCAGGCGCCTGTGCATGAGTGTGTGTGTGTGTGCGCGCGGGCATGCGCGTGCGCGGGACTACCAAGGAATTTTGCCCCCCGTGTTTTGATAGCAATTTCCGCCTCTGTAACCTCTACTATTTAATTGACAAAGATTAACACAGTCCTGCATTGTCATTTTTTACCTTCTATATCTCTCGTTTCCCCTTCACTTTCAGTCTGAAGAAGGGTCTCGACCCGAGACATCACCTATTCCTTTTCTCCAGAGTTCCGACTGGCCCGCGGAGACACTCCAGTTTTTGTGACCAGCTGCAGTGTATCACTTTTCACGAGGCTGTACATGAGATTTTTGCAATTGACAATACTAATTGCGTTTCCCATCTCTTTCCCTCATCTAACGTGTTGTTCAGAAACGCCCACGGGTCCCTTTGTCATTTTCTCACGACCTAATATCTCACCTTTTCACAAATGCTCAGTTTGTATTTCGTCCATCGCTGTGGATAACCTGACATTATACCATGTTATCTATCTTTTCCCAACTATTCCTTCAGCTGGTCCACATCCCGCTGAATCCTCGTTACTTCTGCTGCGATCTCAACGTCTCACCTAGTCCATTATCATCAGCAAACCCGGGACGTACATTGGCATAGTTCCCAAACTCCCTGTGTCTCTCTGCTACATCGAGGAACGCATTGGAGCTTTTTTTTCTTGCACCCGAGCAGGTAGCTAATTTCATTAATTTTATCATCTATCTCCCAAATACTTTGGACCATCTCTAGCACCTCTCTCCCATTTCATGATCTGCACCTCTCCCTCTCCCCTCCCTCTCCCGCTCCATCTCATTATCTCTCCCCCACCTCCACCACTCCCCATTTCTCTCTCTCTCTCTCTCTCTCTCTCTCTCTCTCTCTCTCTCTCTCTCTCTCTCTCTCTCTCTCTCTCTCTCTCTCTCTCTCTCTGTCTCTCTGTCTCTCTCTCTCTCTGCCTCTCTCTCTATCTTTCTCTCTCTCCCCCTCTCCACGCGCTCTCTCTCTCCCCTCTCTCCACGCGCTCTCTCTCTCTCTCTCTCTCTCTCTCTCTCTCTCTCTCTCTCTCTCTCTCTCTCTCTCTCTCTCTCTCTCTCTCTCTCTCTCTCTCTCTGTCTCTCTTTCCTCTCTCTCTCGCTCTCTCTCCCTCCCTCCCCCCCCCCCCTCTCTCTCTCTCTCTCTCTCTCTCTCTCTCTCTCTCTCTCTCTCTCTCTACCTCTCACGCTTTACTGTATTTATTTGCTGGATTATTGCGTTAATGTGCCCATAACATTGCAGCAAGTACGACATTCTTTGTTCCCTTCCTGGTGCGAATGACATATAAACACTCCTGACTCCTGCCCATCCAGCCATTCTGCCCTTCATTTCCACTTCTGATACCCGCCCACTCCCGGTAACCATTCGGCTCACTATAAGACACCCAATGCCAATGACCAGCAGTTGGGCCGCAGCCTTTTACACCTTGGTAAATCATGTTAACGTGGACACCTCTGAAAGGTCGTGAGAGTACCTGTCTGCGGCAATCTCTCCGGCAGAGGGAGTCTCGAGGGATAATGGGCTCGGCATCTGAATACAGCAGAAAATGCTGGATGGACAGGCAGCATTTGTGAAAGGAATGGATCGCCGTTTCGGGTCGGGACCCTTCTTCAGACGTATTATGGTATTACGGACGAGGAAACTGAATAAGTAAGGGTGGCGAGACAAACCCTGGCCAGCGACAGATGAGTTCAGGTACGAGGATTTATACATCAATGATTTGGATGAAGGGTTTCGAAGTAACATTAGCAAATTTGCAGATGACACAAAGCTGTGTGGCAGTGTGATGTTGGAGGAGGATGCTATGAGAATGCAGGGGGACTTGGACAGGTTGGGGAAGTGGGCAGATGCATGGCAGATTAAGTTTAATGTGGAGAAATGTGAGGTTATCCACTTTGGTATAAAAAACAGGAAGGCAAATTACTATCTAAATGGCGTCAAGTTGGGAATAGAGGAAGTACATCGGGATCTGGAGGTCCTTGTTCATCAGTTATATGAAAGTAAGCATGCATGTACAACAGGCAGTGAAGAAAGCGAATATCATGTTGGCCTTTATAACAAGAGGAGTTGAGTATAGGAGCAAATAGGCCCTTCTGCAGTTGTACAGGGCCCCTAATTTGCGGTGAGACCACACCTGGAGTATTGCGTGCAGTTTTGTTCCCCTAATTTGAAGAAGGACATTCTTGCTATTGAGGGAGTGCAGCGTGGGGTTACAAGGTTAATTCCCGGGATGGCGGGACTGTCATATGCTGATAGAATGGAGCGGCTGGGCTTGTACACTCTGGAGTTTAGAAGGATGAGATGGGATCTTATTGAAACATATAAGATTGTTAAGGGGTTGGACACGCTAGAGGCAGGAAACTTGTTCCCGATGTTGTGGGAATCCAGAACCAGGGGCCACAGTTTAAGAATAACGGGTAAGCCATTTAGAACGGAGACGAGAAAACACTTTTTCTCAAAGAGAGTTGTGAGCCTGTGGAATTCTCTGCATCAGAGGGTGGTGGAGGCCGGTTATCTGGATACTTTCAAGAGAGAGCTAGATAGGGCTCTGAAAGATAGCGGAGTCAGGGGATATGGGGAGAAGGTAGAAACGGGGTACTGATTGGGGATGATCAGCCATGATCACATTGACTGTCGGTGCTGGCACGAAGGGCCGAATGGCCTACTCCTGCACCTATTGTCCATTGTCTATTGTCTATTGATTTGTTCGGTACGTAGGTATAGATCAATTTCAAATATGGGTTAAATGCACGGGGGGAATGTACAGAGTAAAACGCTGCACTGCTAAGTACATTGACATGCAGAGATATCTTGTTAAGAAGCAAGTCCCCAGCCCTTTGAAAGCGGCAGGACATGGGCATAGCGTTGAGGAACGATTAAGACGTTTAGAATGGATGTGGTGGACTTCACGTGGAGACGTAAGAAACGGCAGATGCTGGAATCTGTTTCTCCCACGATCGCACCAGAGATGGAAACGAGACAAAATGGTGTCGGCTGAAGAGAGAAAAGGAGTGAAGTGTAATGGATATCGATGGAAAGAGATGGGGCTTGGAAAGGGGAGCGGGATAGTTGAGGAAACAGATTCCAGCATCTGTCGTTTCTTACGATTCTTGCAATGTCTGCAAGTGAATGAAGTCCAGAACACCCATTCTAAACGTCTCAATCCTCCCTCAAATCTATGCCCATGTCATCTGGGGGTGAAAATGTGCCGCCACTTTATGAGAGCTAAGGATTTGCATCCCAAGATCCCTCTGCAATTCAATGTCCTTAAGAGTTCTGCATTTAACTATATATTTTCCACCCGTGTATTCAATCCCGTATTTGAAATTGATCTATATCCTGCTATATTCCCGTACAACCTTCCTCCTACCCACAACATTTCCAATGTGTGTGTCATCTGCAAACTTATGAATCAGCCCACTGGACATTCAATCCAAACGCCGGGAGAACTGCACGAGTGGGGAAATATCAGGAAAGATAACGAAAAATCACAACAAAGACGAGGTAATCGTGTCCCCAGAAACCACTTCCTGTAACCCCGGACTGAGACAGAGAGCAGGACGGTGGAGCGAAACTCGGAGAGAGCGCATCGCAAACACTTCAGTATGGTGTCCTCCTCATCCACTGCTGTTAACTTGTTGATACTGAAGTAGGTCAAGTATTTCATCATTTCGTATAAAATGAAACACCGCGAGGGGTGCACTTGAGGATTGACAGGAAGGCATTTCCCTCTGAGTAATGTTGGCTGCGAGTCACCCTGCACAGAAACATGCTCCTCGGCCCAGCACATGAATGGCTCTCATCGGATCTCCGTCTCGTTTAATCCCATTTACCAGCACTCAGTGACATTGGAGCAGATTTAGGCTATTTGGCCCATCGATCTATTTTTATCCTATCAACCCCATTTTCCTACCTTCTACCCGTAACCTTTGACGTCCACACAATTCAAATACCTATCCACCTCCTCTTTAAAAACACCCAATGACGTCCTCCACAGCCGTCTGTGGCAATGGATTCCATAGGTTCGCCACCCTCTGGCTAAATAAATTCCTCTAAATACCTGGTTTCGTAACCTTCGGCGCCTTGGTAATTCTAGTGAGCACACTGCAGCGACTGCTTCCGGGTTGTGAGACTGCTCGTCTACACCACCCCCACAGTTAGTGCACTCCAATTTCCAAATACACTCCAAGTGATTGGTGCTCTCTTGATATCCTCCAAGCGCCTTACTCCTCAACTTAAAACCACGACGTCTACTTGGCAAAAAATGTTCCTATCCTTTACCCTCTCCATGACCTGACTAATATCGTCTACCTATAGCTTCACCCCCCCCCGGAATGGAGGGACAACCATATGATGAAAGAATGGGTCGACCGGGCTTGCATTCACTGGAATTTGGAAGGAATATGGCCCAGTTATCCCTATCAAGAGCAATCCTGATGAACACACCACTCCGAACCACAGCATTATAAAGTCGGTGAGTGTAACGGAAGCTGCTGGGCAGAGTGTGGATGAAGGAGTTGTTTACAAGTGTAATAGTCCACTTGTGCGGATGTGGTCAGACTGGCCCAGGAAGTTGCAAACAACACTTCTGATGGGGCCTCGTGCTGGTGAAGCAAGATATATGTAGTGGGGGACAACCTCCTTGAGAGAAAGTTTCCACTCTTTCCTTGTGCTTCTCAGGTATTCAATCCTACATGTGACCCATTTCCTGTTCAATGTTTGTTTGTCGACAGCTAGGTTAACCCGAATGCTATGGGCACAAGGATTTGTGTTTATTCAAACATCATTTACAGCAGCTGCGTCATTTAATGTATTTTTTTAGTATCGTTTTGTTTGGATTAGAAATACGGCAATAGAAAAGGATTCTCGGCCCACCGAATCCATGCCGACCAGCGATCACCCATATACTAGTTCTATCCTACATTCTAGGGACAATTTACAGAAGCGAATCAATCTACAAACCCGCAAGCCTCTGGAATGTGGGAGGAGGAACTCGACCACAAGATGATACATTTTAATCTGCAATTTGAGAGGGAGAAGGCGTAATCGGATGTGTCAGTAATGGAGCTGTGCAAAGGGGTCTACAGAGGTATGAGGGATGAGCTGGCCAAAGTTCACTGGAAAGGACCACAGCAGGGATGGTGGTGGAATAGCAATGGCAGGAATTTCTGGTAATAATCCGGAGGATCTTTTTATTCCAAAGAGAAAGAAAGATTCTAGGGCAACAAAGAGGCGACCATGGCTGATAAGGGAAGTCAAGGACAGAATAAAACTAAAAGAGAATGCGTATTATATAGCAAAGATTAGTAGTAAGCCAGGGGATTGGGATGCTTTTAAAGAACAACATAAGGTAATTAAAAAGGCAATATGGGAAGAAAAGATGAAACACGAAGGAAAGCTAGCCAATAATAATAAAACATAGGATAGCAAGGTTTTTTTTCAGTTATGTAAAGAGTAACAAAGGCAAGATGGAAGTTTTGCGGCTGGAGAATGATGCAGGAGATGTTAAAATGGGGAATAAAGAAATGGCAGGGGAGTTGAATAACTTTTTTGTATCAGTCTTCACAGTGGAGGACACCAGCAACGTGCCTGAAATTCAAGAGCGTCAGGGGTTGGAAGTCATTATTCGGGAGAAGATGCTTGGGAAGCTGAAAGGGCTGAAGGTGGATAGGTCACCTGGACCAGGTTGACTGCACTCTAGGGGTCTGAAAGAGGTGGCTTTATAGATTGTGGACGCATTGACAATGATATTTCCAGAATCCCTAGAGACAGAAGAGGTCCCGGATGATTGGAAAAATGCCAATATTAGCCCGCTGCGCAAGAGGGAGCAAATCAGAATAGTGGGGACAATAGGCCGTTAGTCAGTTATTAACCTGGATAACAGGTTGGCTGGATGGCAGAAGATGAAGAGTGGCAATGAAGGTGCCTTTTTGTGGTTGGCTGCCAGTGACTAGCAGAGTTCCACAGGAGTCGATGCAGGAGCTGCTACTCTTCACGTTATATATTCAATTATTTGGACGAAGGGTTTGAAGGGTTTGTGGCCAGGTTTGTGGATGATACGAAAATATGTGGAAGAGTAGGTAGTGTAGATAATTTAGGGACTCCGCAGAAGGACCTGGACAGGTTGGGGGAGTTGGCAGAGAAGTGGCAGATGGAATACCGCGTATCAAATTGTGGAGTCAAGCATTTTGGTAGTAAGAATAAAAGCGTAGACTATTTACTAAATGGGGAAAGAATCCAAAAACTGCAGGATTCCCAAAAAGTTAATCTGCAAGTAGAATCGGTAGTAAAGAAAGCAAACTCAACGCTCACATTTTTTTTCAGGAGAGCTTGTATACAAAAATAGGGATGTAATGCCGAGGCTCTATAAGGCGCTGGTAAGGCCGTATTTGGAATATTGTGAATAATTTTGGTCCCCATATCTGAGGAAGGATGTGCTGGCTCGGGAGAATGTAATGAGGAGGTTTACAAGCATGAACCCAGAAATGAGCATGTTTGATGAGCGTTTGACGGCACTGGGCCTGTACCTGCAGGAGATTAGAAGAATGATGGGGGACCTAATTGAAACTGTATGTAATAGTGAAAGGCTTGGATAGAGTGGATGTGGAGAGGGTGTTTTCACTAGCGGGAGAGTCTAGGATTAGAGGTCATAGCATCATAAATGAAGGACGTTCTTTTAGGAATGAAATGGGGAGAAATGTCTTTATTCAGAAGGTGGTGAGTGTGTGACTCTTTTCCCCAGAAGGCTGTAGAGGATAAGTCAGTGGATGTTTTTAAGGCAGAGATGGATTGATTCTTGAACAGTATAGGTGTCAGAGGTTTTGGGGAAAGGCGGGAGAATGGGATTAGGAGAGAGATATATCAGCCATGGCGGAGTAGGCTTGATGGGCCGAATGGCCTAATTCTCCTCCTATCACTTATAACCTTATGACTTTATGAAACTGGAGCACACGGAGACAGCCACACGATCACAAGGAGTGCAACAATATCCGTACAGGCAGTACCCGTGGTCACGATCAAACCCAGATATCGGGTGTTGTAAGGCAAAACATCTACCGTTACGTCACTGTACCGCCCATGTTCATTTAGTTGTGTCCCATCGTCTCATTAATCCAAGAACATTGTTCCCTTCTCTAGTTCGCCGGCGAGCCATGTTTATGAAGGCTACGTTCAATCAGTGATGGGATTGATCTTGCTGCAGGCAGAGTTCCGGACGTTCCTCTTCTTGTAAGAGAGCGTCAGGCCAATGCTCTCCTCAATTACCTCCACCGTTCCTGGGTGATCTCCGATCTGCGCCACGTGGTATATTTCCCATTCGGCTGGAATCGGTGAGAGCGAACTAGAGAATTGTGAGTCGGCGAAATGCTCTGCCTCAGAGGGAGCTGGAGGCTGGTTATCTGGATGCTTTCAAGAGAGAGCTAGACAGAGCTTTTAAAGGGAGCAGAGTCAAGGGAAATGGGGAGAAGGCAGTAACGGGGTACTGATTGTGGATGCTCAGTCATGATCACATTGAATGGCGGTGCTGGCACGAGGGGGCCGAATGGCTTACTCCTGTACTTATTGTCTAATGTCTATTGTCTATCTCCAAATAAAGGAAACCAATAAATGTTAGGTAAGTGAATTTAACAACCATTTTAGTCATGTTGTTATCTTTTCAATCTAAACGAATTAATTGATTACAAATGCTTCAGATTAACAATAGCGCGACCTAAATTTCCTTATCGCCTTCGTATGACTCGCCTCTATTCCCCCCACACCGCCACCCCCCCCCCCACCTTCCCCTCCCAAGCTATTCCTTTGCTGGAATATTTAGTATACAACCAAGGAACATCTAAGAAAATATATTAAACACGCTGGTGCAATTGATTCGTCTTGAAGATATGATAGTGCCGCACCAAGGCACCGACCGATTACAGGAGTTTTATTCGGGTGGAAACCGGCCCAGCGAGTCCGTGCTGACCAGCTTTCATCCATACACTAGTTCTATCCTACACACGACGGACAATTTACAGAAACCTCAGGGTGGGGGTGGAAATCGAAGAACCCGGAGGAAACCCACGCGTTCACAGGGGGGGGGGTCAAAACTCCACACGGGGAATACCGGTAGTCGAGATCGTACCGGATCTCTGGCGCTGCGAGGCATCAACTGTCCTATTGCTACACATTATTGGCGATATTTGCCCGAGGGAACCGGAAGCCCTCAATTACTTTCAACGGCTCACGCAGCTTCTCTGGACGACCTGGGTAGCTGACATTTCGGGTCGGAAATCTTCCGCTCCTTTCTCTTGCTCATATTGAAGGGTGGGGGGGGGGGGGGGGGGGGGGGGGGGGGGGGGGGGGGGGGGGGGGGGGGGGGGTTGTCTACTACGCTCCCTATCTCCATCCTGTACATCATCTCATCATTGATTGACCGTCCTACTAGAATGGTGTCATCTCAAAACTGGTAGATGAAATAGAGCAGAGTTTGTCCGCACAACCGCGACTATCTGGAGAATAGTAGGGGACTGCGAATACATCCTTGCGGGACACCTGTGTTGAGAGTTATTGTGGAGGTTGTTTTGTCGCCTATCTTCGTTGCTTGTGGTCCACGGGTCAGAACGTGGAAGTTCCAGTGACAGAGGGGGAACTGTCACTGGACCCCAACTTCAGAAGTTTGAAGAAGAGTTTGGGGCGGCACAGTGGTGCAACACTGGAGTTGCTGCCTTACAGCGCCAGAGACCCATGTTCAATCCTGTCTTTGCATGCTGTCAGTACGGTGTTTGTATGTTCTCCCTGTGACCGCGTGGGTTTCCTCCGATGTGCAGGATAGTGCTAATACCGGGTTCACTGGTCGGCGGCGACGCGGTGGGCCGCAGGGTCTGTTTCCACGCGATATCTCTGAAGCATAAGGTCTGGTTGGGACAGGTACATGGATTTACACGGGATTAGTGATTTGAGTTTGATTGGAATTTGCTTTGTTAGTTTGTGGGTCAACGTTTGTTAACACACCAAGACCCACATTTTCGTAATATCTGATAAACGGAGGCTCCGGGTTTGTGTGTTCCTTTGAACGCTCCCTTTAAACACTAAGGATCCGTATTCCCATAGTACCTGATCAGCCTGGGAAACACAAACTACAAAGATTGAGAGACTTATGGGTCAATGGGTAAAAAAGATTTAGAAGGATAATGGGTCAAACGCAGGCAAATGGGTCCAAATTAGGTGGGGCATCTAGGGCAACATCAACGAGTGGGGCCGAAAGGCCTGTTTGCATGTTCTATGACTCTAAAAGAAGGCACCAACTTGTCAAATTGAGCTCCATTCTGTGCTGTTCTGCCTGTGACCGGGAGGATTTTCTCCAGGTGCCCCGGTTTCTACCCACATCCCAAGACCGTGCGGGTCTGTAGACCAATTGGCCTTTGTCTATTTTACCTAGTGTACAGGGAGTGGACGAGTTGGGATAACATAGGACTCGTGTGACCGGGTTATCTATGGTGGATGTGGATTCTGTGAACCGAAGGAGTTTCCATGCTATATCACTAAACTAAGATCAAGTACTGCGGTGATTGGCCGGAGAATGGCGGGGAGTGGACAGAGAGAGATTTGTGCAAGATAACAGGTAACAAAGAAACAGAACTGGAGATGAGTCAAATGTTCGGTGTGGCCATGGACCCAATGGGCCGAATGGTCCTTTGGCAATGTTACAAGCATTTCAGAACGCCATTGAATTGAAAGAAAACCTCCAATTAAAGCAAACCAAATAATGATTGTATAGCTGAATTTAATGACCATTTTACACGCTGATCCATTTTGTTCTTCCATTCAAATATATTGAGAAATTTGTACATATACAAAATTAAGCATACTGAATTCAAAATTAAAGTTATGTTCTCTATGCAATGCATACGTGAATTTAATTAGCATTTTCGATTTATAGCTCATCCATTAAAATTTACTTCGACGTTTGTAGATATTTTAAATAAAGTAAACTGCATTAAAAATATGGCTGTGTTTCCTGTGTGCTAAATGCATCATTTGAGTTTTATAAGCAGAGCATTTCGAAGAAATGTCTAGAAAAAAGTTAATCAGGATACAGTGGTTGGCACAGCAGGAGGGTTTGGGCATGCTTCTGGAGTCAACGTCTCAGAGAATTGTACAGAAGAAATTGAGCCTTCAGACACACATGTCGATATGAACATCTTTGTCTGTGTACATGAATCCCGTTTGCCCAATTAGATCCATATCCTTCCGACTTGTAATAAGGGGGATCTACTGATGCCGGTGTTTACAAAAGATAGACACGATGTGCTTGCGTAACTCAGCGGACCCATTCAGCAACTCTGTCGGACATGGATAGGTGACGCTTCGTGCCCGGTCCCCTTCTAACCAACTGAGAAATTGCAGCACTTTGTCTATCCTTTCAACCTTTCCCTAATTAAATGCCTGTTCATGCGTCTAAACGTCCATCGTACATGTTGGTGTACCTCGTCTTGACCCCTTTGTTTCCTGGCATATTCCAGATATCAAACCCTCTCAGTGTACATAACTTTCCCTTTGAAGTTGAAGTACTGCATTTTATTATATTACACACAGATTAAAAGCGAGTCGGAGAATTAATATGATTGACACCCAAAGGTCGACAAAATCAGCCAGACCGCAAAAGCAGGTGGGATCGGCGAACTTCATTGAGAGGCAGGTTATATTGCAGTCGGAAAACTGGTCTGCTCAGCTTCCTCGGGTGGATCAGTCTCCACGCTCGCTGCGGACACAACAAGACCAATTAAAACAAGCCTCGGTAATTTGTACCACAAGACCATTTCTGGCATCTCCATTCACAGCCGTCATTTAAATCTGTGAAGAGATTCGGACGGAGATTTGAACTGAATTCTCCAGAGCAGAGACGTTATTGTAAATGTCAGCGTTTGACAACTAAATTTGAGGTGGACTTCAATATGCGAAACAGGTGATTAACTTAACAGGGGACACGTATATTGGTCGTTGTGTTGACAGTGAGGAGGATTGCCTGACCTGCAGCAAGGTATTGGTATTAGTATCGTCACCTGGACACAGATACGAGGAAAAAAACGTTGTTTCGTGTGTCATCCAGACAAATTATTCCATAGACCCAAACCGTGCAGAATATAGTCTGACAGAGAAAGGGCAGAGGGCAAGAGCTCCATCAACGTAGACTGGAGGATCGGGAATACATTCTTATCTTTTGAGGGATTTCTCAAAGCGTCTGAGCGGGTAAGAAACGGTTCTTCCATCTGTAGGTACATGATGTACCTGAACCATGTGTTTCCAACGAGACAGGGGTACCACCGTTGCGTAGTTGTTGAGATGCTGCTCTGCAGCCCAGAGTCCCTGGTTCGATCCTGATTACGGGTGGTGTCTGTGCGCATTTTCCACGTACTCCCCGTGGCCGCATGGTTTTTGTTCCTCCCATATCCCAAAGACGTGCGCGTTTGTAGGATAATTGTCCTCTGCAAACGCCCCTCTAGTGCAGGATAGAACTAGTGCATGGATGATCGATGGTTGGCGCGGCCTAGAAAGCCTCACATTTTTCTATCACACCCCAAAGGCCATTGCGTTTATATTCCAGGCATAAAAACGCAATATTACATACCTGAGTTTGTCACGGTAGAAGATAACACACATCACTGAAAGGAAAAGGGTTTTCAATCCTAGAGGGATCTACAGGATCAGAACCATGTAACTGTGTGATTGAGGAGAGAGTGAGAGAGGTCAGAGTGGTCACTGGGAAAGGGGAGCGATCGACAATGTACAAATGGTGTTTGCTTATCTAAGATCACCTCTCATTCTCCACACTCTGGAGAATATAGGTCTAATCTGCTCGAGGAAATAACAGACTGCTGACAGCGCTCAGGAAGTCAGGCAACTCTAGAAGGAAATCCAAATATGCCGTTTTGTCCAGTTTTGAGGCAAGGTCTCGATATGAATTGTCATTCGCCAATTTCCTTCCAGACATGCTACCTGGCCTATCGAGTTCCTCCAGTAGCTTTTTTCCTGCTCAATGTCCCTGTCTCCGGTCCACTCAATGTCCCCTCAATGATCTACTCAATGATCTTCAATCAACCTGCCCTTCCGGGAAACAGTGACGGAAACTTTACCGTACTCGCTCCCCACTAATCGTGGCTTTATTGTAGTTAAGAAGAGCAAAGTCCGACCAAGTACTGCTGGCGAGGTCTCACTAGATCCTTACATAACTGCGGTGAAATATCTCAAGCCTTGAATATAAATCCTCTCTGGATAAAACCTGAACAACTATTGCCTTTCTCGACCCTTCCACACCAGAACCACCCTTGATTGTCATGAGAACAAGCACACTCGGGTCCTTTTGAACATCCACAGCACCCAATCTCTCACAATTTAATAAACACTGTTTTTTATGTTCATTCAACCGTGTGGATAATTTGCCACATTTTATTCCACATTATGCTCCCACCCGCTTAATCAGCTTGTCCACCTTCCCCGAATCTCCGCGTCCTCCTGCCCTCTCACAGTCCCGCGGCATCACCATCATCGTCAGACCTGACAATTCCCCCCCCCCCCCCCCCCCCCTCCCCACCTTCAATCAACTCACTGATGCAGATTATGAATAGCTGAGACCAAGAACCAATCTCTGAAGTACCTCGCCAGCCGCATACTCTCAACATGACAGAGATCCAGATATTTCATTATACATTCTGCTCGACAACTGCTTCACGATCCCCGGCAGTGCGTTGACTTAATGCCGCCTTTTCGCATCTGGTTCCCCAAACTCCTGGCTGGGACCCAACCTAGATCCTTCTGAGAATCCATACGTATCACAGCACCCTGTTTCCTCTTAGGCATTCAACTCCTCACCTCGCCAAAGGACTCCAATAGATTGATCAGCTATGGTTGACTTTTCTCTGGAGTTGTATCTGACCCTCCTGATGCGAGGCTGCGCCCACTGAGTCCTGAGAGACAGGGTTTCCTGTGCCTGCTCTCCTCCCTCCCTCTGCACCTCCGTTTTACACGGCAGAATGTGGCGATGGTTTCTTACCTGGTGTGACCCGCAGCGGGTACTCACACTGGTACTGATGGGTGTACGGGGGGGGGGGGGGGGGGGGGGGGGGGGGTGTACGCTGTTCCTCAACTTTTCGTGGATGTACTTTCTCGGATCGTAGTTTTCCCGGTTTGCTGATCTCCACCAGACACAGGTAGCCGTGACTGTCCTCCACACTCAGCTGCCTTATCCTGGTTGAGGCGTTTCCAAGCTTTGGGTCCCCGACCAGCTCGAACCGAGTTGTTCCGTTCACCGCCGCCCAGGATCCATCAGCTTGGGGTCTGAACGTGACGATGTGTCGGTAGGGATCCTTCCTCATCCATGTGACCGTGAGGACGCTGCGGTGATACTGTGATTGCCGATACACACATGGTAACGTGGCCGAAGCCCACTCAGTCCCAGTCACCACTGAGACATTCCAGTCGGGATCTGAGGAAAGGACAGACACCGGAACGTATCAGCGCTCTGTGGGTGAATCATCTTGAACCGACCTCTCCCTGTGGGAGTAGGTGGAGTCGGTGCCCAGTGTGGAGCTGACAGTGACGGTCCCAGGGAAGGTTGGTCAGAGGGCGCAGGGGACAGGACGCATTCAAGGATCTGGTCGCCGCTGAAGGCTCGGCTCTCGCTCGGCGCTGCTCTGAGCGACAGCGAACCCGCGCCTACCCGGATCCCAACATTGTTTTCCACGGGGAATATTCAATGTGTGAAGCGGTGAAGTCCACACCGAGAGGGAGACCCGCCCACACGAGGTTGGGCACCGGGCACCTCCTTTACCACTGGACACCTCGCTTTCCATTGTTAGTTGGAGAACAAATCCAACAAGGGGAACACTAAGGAATTTGATTTGTAAATTAGGCAATGTATTAGCCAATAGAAGCAAGGCTGCTCTGGGAGAGCGGCAGTGAGGGAACGGCCTTGTGAGTAAAGTGTGAGTCTTTGGCTCGAGAGTCTTCAGCGAGGGGGCTGAGGAGAGGAGACTACCCAAAAAGCTGGAGGTGACGAGACGCGGTGAACGCATGAAGGGGAAGATGAGACAGTGTGATGCTTGCAGAATGTGTGAGCCCGGAGACACCGATGGAGCCTCTAGCTGCTACAACTGTGGCAAGTGCATCCAGGTTCAGCTCCTGAAGGACCGTGTTGGGGCACTGGAGAAGCAGCTGGATGACATCTGGGCCATCCGGGACCTACCGTGAGGTGGTTACGTAGAGTATACGGGAAGAACGAAGGTGTGCGACCGAGAGAAAGGGTGGTAACCGGAGTGCAGGAGACCCAGGTGGCTGTGCCTAATGAAAACAGGTAAGCCCCCTTGGGAACTGTCGTGGGAGACGACACTTCCAGTCTCCCAGGCAGTAGAGAGAACTGCGCTGAATCTTTGCAACTCTCTGCGCCAAAACGTGTACTGCCAAGATGACGTCTGCTACATGATTTTTCAGGGTTGTCTGCAAAACAAAGTATTTCACTGTACCTAGGTACGTGTGAGAATTCAGTATTATTGAATTGAACCATCAACATATATTGATCAGTATTGTACCGGGGGAACCCGCGGTCCGTGAGCTCTGGGGCAGCGACAGTCTCTGAACATTGTTCTCACCTTCCACAGTCAGCCGCGTTGGAATCACAAATTGAAAATACCCAACACTGAGTTCCAGGAAGCACCGGTACTTATCACTGTCCTCCCGTCTCAGTGGCTCCACCATTATCGAGGCATCTCTCTCTCTGAGGTTCCCCACGAATTTGAACCGACCTCCTCCGGCCTTCTGTCACTTCATCGCATCGGGGGCGGCCGGGACCCGTATATGTGCACTTAAACACAAGGCTATGAGGCCTTGATGACACCTTGTGCCACAGCACGGAGCCGGTGAGGTTGTGATCAATGCCTGGGTGGGTGAATGTACACGGCAACACAGCGGAGGCCCCTTCCACGGCAGAACCTCATCAGCACTGGATATTGTCCAATCATTGTGCGAAACGTCTGGAGAGGGAGAGGGGGAGAGAGGGAGGGAGAGAGAGAGAGAGAGAGAGAGAGAGAGAGAGAGAGAGAGAGAGAGAGAGAGAGAGAGAGAGAGAGAGAGAGAGAGAGAGAGAGAGAGAGGGGGGGGGGGGGGGGGGGGGGGGGGGGGGGGGGTGGGGGAGGGAGAGGTTAATATTGGAACGAGTACAGGTGTGAGGTTCCAAATCCACACTGTCCCTGGGTGGTTGTCACAACCGATGTTTTCAGAATCACCAACACGGGGACTGGGATATAATCAACTGTTCGTGGATGTGTAATCACGCCTTTTCGGCGGGTCAGTTAGTTTTTATAATGTTGCTGATTTATTTACATTCCGGGGAGGAGAAATGTTTGGACATTTTGCAGGACCGAGGACGGAGATGGATTCTGGGGATTCTCTCACTGTCACATAATGGATTCACAGTGGCGACGGCCATTCGTTCCATCGGTTCTATGCTAACTCCATGTTACATCAATCCAGCCAGTCGGACTTGTTCTCCATATTCTCAACAGACAGCCCTGCAACTTACTTTCACATACCGTCGGTTAAATTTGCCGGTCTCCTCCCCCCCCCCCCCCCCCCCCCCCCCCCCCCCCACCCCCCCCCCCCCCCCCCTCTCCCGCCGCCGGCACCGCGTCCCATTGGAACCGCTCCCTGTGAGGACTCACGTCCCCCAGCAACACACTGATTCCTTGGCCAATCACCTCGATGCTGTATCGTCATATCTTCTCTGTCCACCAATGGGAACAACCTCCCTGTACGCAATGTTAAATCCCTCCATTAGATCTCCTCCCGACCTCACCCACAGATTCAAATTTCCCAACACTGAACTCCAAGCGGCACCTACAGCTATCACTGTCCTCCCTTCTCAGTGGCTCCACCATTATCGAGGCAGCTCCTTCTCTGAGGTTCCCAACGAATTTGAACCGACCTCCTCCGGCCTTCTGTGTCACTTCATCGCATCGGGGGCGGCCGGGACCGGCATATGTGCAGTTAAACACAAGGCTGTGAGGCCTTGATGGCAACTTGTTGTACCGCAGCACGGAGCCGGTGAGGATGCGATCAGTGGGCAGGTGGGTGAATGTACACGGCAACACAGCGGGGGCTCCTTTCATGGCAGACTCCGCATCCGCACCGGATATTGTCCAACCATGGTACGCAACGTCTGGAAAGAGAGAGAAAGAGAGAGGGTGAGAGAGAGAGTTGAGAGAGAGAGAGAGTGGGGGGGGGGGGGGGGGGGGGGGGGGGGGGGGGGGGGGGGGGGGGTAGGGGGTAGGGGGTAGGGGCAGTGGGGGGCTAGGCAGAGAGAGAGAGAGAGAGAGAGAGAGAAAGCGAGAGTGGGAGAGAGAGAGAGACAGAGAGAGAGACAGACAGAGACAGAGAGACAGGGAGGGGGGGAGAGAGAGAGAGAGGGGGTAGGGGCGGTGTGGGGGTGTAGGCAGAGAGAGAGAGAGAGAGAGAGAGAGAGAGAGAGAGAGAGAGAGAGGGAGAGGGGAGAGGTAAATATTGGAACAAGTATAGGTGTGGATTTCCAAATCCACACTGTCCCCGGGGTGTTGTCACAAGCGATGCCCTCAGATGTCTGTGGGATAGACACATCAACAGGGGAACTGGGTTACAGGCTGGGATATAATCAACTGTTCATGGGTGTGTGATTCTCGTCTGTTCCCCGGGTCAGTTGGTTTTTATAATGTTGCTGATTTACTTTCTGGGGAGGGGAAATGTTTGGACATTTTGCAGGACAGGAGACGGAGATGGATTATTGGGATTCCCTCACTGTCACATAATAGATGCACAGTGGAGACGGCCGTTCAGCCCATCGGTTCGATTATGGCTCCCTGCGATGACTCGTGTCTCCCAGAAACAAACGTGTTTCTTTGGCCAATCACCCCCATTCTCTATCGTCATCTCTTTTCTGTCCACCAACGAGAACAACCTCCCTGTAAACAATGTTAAATCCCTCCATTAGATCTTCTCCCAACAGTGTTACGAGCTGGAAACCAGTCGGTCCTTCCAGCTCGCACCACCGACGATAACATCGCGGCTGCTCTGCTGTTAATTCTCTCTCCATATCCCCGCCTGCTTTCTGTCACCTTGCCCCCTCTTGCTTATCGAGAGTCTCACTGTTTTATGAATGGTGGTCTCCATATGCATATTCTTCCATCTCAGCCGTCCCCAGATAACCTTCACCAAGGGCTCGCTTGGTCAAGAGGGCGCCTCGCCACCAACTTCTGAAGGACACAGATATGGACAATATCGCCACATTCTCCACACGTCCCACCCCTTTGAGCCAAAGTACGAACAGCTGGAGTGCGGAGAGAATGGGAAACGGAACATTGGTTGAGATGACGAGACCAAGGGGAGATAACAAAGAGGGTCAACAAAAAAAACTCCTACTGTGACCGTGGACGGAGACGGAGAGCAGGATGGTGCAGAGACAAACCCAGAGAGATCACATCGCCAACACTTCAGTGTGGAGACTACCTCACCCACTTCTGCGAGCTTCTTTTTTTTTGTTGTTTTTTTTATTTGTTTATTTTTGTTAGAAATAAGTACCTAATACATACTTAAATATTTCCATTCTTGTACAACTTCATACTTTTGATTTAATAATAAAAGAACAGTGAGAGAAAAAATAAATAAAGAGTGTCGGAATAGATAGTCAAGCGAGTAGAAACAGAAAGTAAAAGAAATAAAGGACAGAGATGAGAAGTTAAAAGATTGAAAGAAAAGGAGAAAGTAAAGAAAATAAAGATTAGGAGAGATCTACCTATCTCGTATTTTTGCCCATCCATCACCCGGTTCTAAACCATTTAGTTTCTAAGGTTATGTCATGTTGCAACATATGCTTGTAAAAAGTTGATAAAGGGAGACTAAATCTTTAAGAATAGGTCCATTTTGCCTAGTAGGAGGGATCTCATTTCTTCAAACTATCCATTGTTGATAAAACGTATATCCATTGGGAAAGAATAGGAATTAAAACGATGGGAGATATGTATGAAATGGAAAAACTTTTATCATTCCGACAATTACAACTAAAATATAATTTTAAAAGTAATCAATATTTCAAATATCTTCAAATTCAAGATTATTTGAAAAAATATATACAAAGATATCAAACTTTAACTCCAGATTTATTGGAGGAAGGAATAAATAGAACGGCAGAATCAAGCAATTTAATATCTATCTTATATAATACGATTCTAAATATAGAAATACCAACGACAATTAGAAGGGACTGGGAACAAGAGTTATTGATAAAAATTCTGAATGATAGATGGGAAAAAAAATTATTATATGTAAATAAATGTTCAATGAATGTAAGATATAACCTAATTCAATTTAAAATTTTACATAGATTATATTATTCGAAAACTAGACTGAATAAAATATTTTCAAATGTTTTTCCCATCTGCGACAAATGTCTAATTCAAAATGCCACTATAGCACACTCCTTTGTCTCTTGTACAAAACTGTATAAATTTTGGAATTAAATGTTTGGAATTTTTACAAAACTATTTAACACAAAATTGAACCCCAATACAGAACTGATTATCTTTGGATCAATGGAAGAGGGAAGTAAACTAACTATATTCCAAGAAGCTTTTCTTAATTACGGTCTAATAACAGCAAAATAACATACTCAAATTTTGGAAAAACGTACCGACACCAACATTCAAAATGTGGATTTCAAGCATGTCTGAAATGCCACATCTTGAAGAAATGAGATTCTGTGGGCTTCTTGATGCGGAACAGGCTCGAAGTGTTTCTTCACTTCCTGTAAAAAGTTAAGAGATAGTCATAAAGTCATAGAGTCATAGCCATAGAGTGATACAGTGTGGAAACAGGCCATTCGGCCCAACTTGCCCACACCGGCCAACATGTCCCAGCTCCATGTGCCCTAGCTGCCTGCGCTTGCTCGACATCCCTCCAAACCTGTCTTATCCACTTGCATGTCTAACTGTTTCTGAAAACGATGGGATTGTCCCAGTGTCAACTACCTCATCTGGCAGCTTTCCCCACCAACCCACCACCCTTTATGTGAAAACGCTAACCCTCAGACTCCTCTTTAATCTTTTCCCCTTCACTTTGAACCTATGTCCTCTGGTCCTCAATTTCCATACTCTGGGCAAGAGTTTATGTGCAATTTTCCGATATATTCCTCTCCTGCGCGTGAAGGAATAGAGACCCAGCCGACTCAACCTCTCCCTATACCTCACACCCGCTAGTCATCCTCGTAAATCTTCTCAGAACCTTTTCAAGCTTGACAATATATTTCCTGTAACATGGTGCCCAGAACTGAATAAAATACTCGGTCTCATCAACGTCTTATACAACTGCAACATGACCTGCCAACTTCTATACTCTGATTGATGAAGGCCGTGCCAATAGCCTGGTTGACCAACTTATCTACCTGCGACTCACCTTCAAGGAACCATACACCTGGATTCCTATATCCCCCTGCTCTACAACACTACACAAAGGCCTGCCATTCACTGCATAGGTCCTGCCATTGTTAGATGTCCCGAAATGCAACACCTCACACTTCTCTGTATTAAATTCCATCAATCACTCCTCAGTCCACCTGGGTAATCGATCCAGAACCTGCTGCAATTTTTCACAACCCTTTTGACTCTCTGCAAAACCACCCACTTTTGTATCATCGGCAAACTTGCTAATCTAGCCCTTATGTTCTCACCCAAATCATCGATGTAGATGATAAACTGTTACTTGCCTAAAACCGAACACTGAGGCACACCACTGGTCACTGGCCTCCAGTCCGAGAAGCTACCTTCCACATTCACACTCTGCTTCCTTCCTTAGAGCAAATTTGCTATCCATTCAGCTACCTCTTCTTGGACCCCATGCGATCTAACCTTCCAGAGCAGCCGACCATGCGGAACCTTGTCAAATGCCTTATTGAAATCCATGCATACAACACTAACAGCTCTGCCTTATCAACCTCTTTGGTCACGTCTTCAAAACACTCAATCAGGTTTGCGAGACACGACCTCCCACGTGCAAAACCATGCTGACATTGGGGGTAGCAAATGGTGAATACAGTTTGTATGAGGAAGTGAATCAACGAGTTTTGCACAATTTGCTAACCCAATGTCAGCGGAAGCTGAACTCTGCAACGATAACCCCACAGTCACCTCTTCACCAACAGCTAGGTTGTTTGTCTCTCGCGGTTTTCTGTCCTTGAACCTGAAATGCAGAAGTTGCTCTTATCATTTGCTGCAGAATGTTCAGACACCGCTAAACAACAACACTGACATTCATGACTCATAGGAAGCAGGAGGCAGAGTTGAGGGCGAAGTCATTCTAGGAATGTGCGGCACAGCAGCAAACTTGGCCCCAAGGGAATCCTGCCTTGACTATAGGGGAGCACTGCAATGAACATCGGGGGCAAAGGATCCAAAAATGTATTGAGATTATATGGAAATTATTGTGCAATGTTTGTTTGGAAGCAGCCAGTTTAAACTGAATCCCGTAATATCATACGTCTCCCAGCATCAGGGCATGTCAACTCTTTTTTTTTAAAGAAGGAACTGCAGATGCTGGAGAATCGAGGGTACACAAAAAGCTGGAGAAACTCAGCGGGTGCAGCAGCATCTAAGGAGCGAAGGAGATAGGCGACGTTTCGGGTCGAGACCCTTCTTCAGACTCCCATGTCACTCTTTGTTTCGTTGTGTCCCAATCACGTTAAACCAGATTTCCGGCAACCTTGCTGACATCTCCAGTCCTCCATAGAACAATGGAACTAGAGGCCGGGGTGCGATCGGGCAGCAAAGGGCGGGATGTGCGTCTTTCCGCAAACAAAGACCCGGGCCCTCACCGACCGCCGGTAGACTCCAATGGTCATCCGAAATCTCCTCCCCAATGCCTGGGTGCCCTCTGCTATCGATAAGATCTCACGAGTGTTTAACTGTCGCATGCACCATGACAACAATGACATTATTGCTGCAACTTTATAGGCCCACTAAATGCAAGAACAAAACTGCAACTTTGAGGTAAGTTATCAGTTAATCTTCTAAACCAAACCACAGTAATAGAACCTCAGTGCAAATTTCTTCGTGTTTCGACCCGGGTGTCATCTTGTGGCTTGGGTGCAGAGTGTGGTTCAGACGCGTTTTGGTTGAGGACGGCCTGATTGCAATCGTGTAAAGTTCTTTGATGGTCAGCACGCATCAGCATCAAGGCCAACACCATCAAGATGTGCAACAGGTTCTTCCCGCTGGCTGCTGGAATGTTGAACACACTGTTGCCCCCGAACGCGCACACGCACACGCACCTCATCTAAATCACACCTCTGCTCTGCACTGACACCTTACATCTATATGAACTACTACGTACCCTGAACCTCAACGCCGTGAGGAACGACATTTAGTTCAAATGTATACTTACATGTTCAAATGACAAATACATTATTATTAATATATTATTTATTATTTCGCATCCTACCCAGTACGGTAAATGTACAGTAGCCATTTAATCTACAAACACGCAGGTCTTTGGAGTGAGGGAGGAAATCGGAACCTCCGGAGAAAACCCATGCAACACAGTAGAACGCGCAAATTCCGTACAGACAGCACCTGAGGTCAGAGTCGAACCCGGGTCTGTGCCGCTGTAATGCTGACCTCCATCGTACTGTATCTACTATAAGATCTTTGACAAAACTCCCACGCGGTTGGCAGGTCCAAAAATGTTCGAACCACTGGGATCGAAGGGAAGTTTCAAAATAAACCTCAAATTGTCTAGCAACATGACCTCCCAACTTCTATAACCTGATTGATGAAGACCAAGGTGCCAAACGCCTAGTTGACCACCTTATCTTCCTGCGACTCACCTTCAAGGAACCAAACACCTGGATTCCTAGATCCCTCTGCTCTACAACACTACACAGAGGCCTACTATTCACTGCCTTTGTTAGACGTCACGAAATGCAACACCTCACACTTCTCTGCATTAAATTCCATCAATCATTCCACAGCCCACCTGGGTAATCGATCCAGAACCTGCTGCAATCTTTCACAACCATCTTAACTATCTGCAAAACCACCCACTTTTGTATCAATAGCTAACTTGATAATCTTGCCCTGTATGTTCTCAAACAAATCATTGATGTATATGACAAACGGTAACGGGCCCAACACCGAACCGTGATGCACACCACTATTCACGGGCCTCCAGTCCGAGAAGCAACCTTTCACATTCACACACTTCTTCCTTCCATGGTGCCAATTTACTATCAATTCAACTATATCTCCTTGGATCCCATGCGATCTAACCTTCCAGAGCAGACGACCATGCGGAACCTTGTCAAATGCCTTACTGAAATCCATGAATACAACATCTACAGCCCTGCCCTCATCGACATTTTGGCCACGTCTTCAAAAACCTCAAACCTGTTTGCGAGACACGACCTCCCATGTGCAAAACCATGCTGACATTGGGGTTAGCAAATGGTGAGTAAAGTTTGTACGAGGAAGTGAATCAAAGAGTTTTTCACCATTTGCTACCCCCAATGTGAGCGGAAGGTAAACTCTGCAAAGATAACCCCGCGGTCACTCTTCACCAACAGCTCGGGTGTTTCTCGCTCGCGGTTTTCTTTCCCTGACCCTGAAATGCAGAATTTGCTCTTATCATTTGCTGCAGAAGGTTCAAACACCGCTAAACAACAACACTGACATTCATGACTCATAGTTCGCAGGAGGCAGAGCAGTGGGCAAATTCATTCCAGGAATGAGCGGCACAGCATCAATCTTCGCCCCAAGGGAATCCTACCTTGACTATAGGGAAGCACTGCAATGAACGTCGGGGGCAAAGGATCCAACAATCCATTGGGATTATATGAAAATTATTTTGCAATGTTTGTTTGGAAGCAGCCAGTTTAAACTGAATCTCGGAATATCATATGTCTCCCAGCATCAGGGCCATTTCAACTCTTTGTTTATTTGTGTCCCAATCTCGTTTAACCAGATTTCCGGCAACCTCGCCGACATATCCAGTCGCCCATAGAACAATGCAACTAGAGGCCGGGGTTTGATCGGGCAGCAAGGGGCGTGATCTGCTTCTTTACCGCAAACAAAGACCCGGGCACTCACCGACCGCCGGTAGTCCAATGGTCATTCCCATCCGAAATCTCCCCCCCCCCCCCCCCCTCCCCAAATTCCTGGATGCCCTCTGCTATCAACAAGAACTCACGAGTATTTAACTGTCGCAAGCACCATGACAACAATGACATTGTTGCTGCAACTATACAGGCCCACTAAATGCAAGTTTGAGGTAAGTTGTCAGTTGTTCTTGTAAACCAAACCATAGCAGTGCAAGCCACAGTAATGGAACCTCAGTGCAAAGTTCTTCGTGTTTCGACCCGGAGGTCGGCTTGTGGTCCGGGTGCTGAGTGTGGTTCAGCAGCGTGATGGTTGAGGACGGCCTGATTGCATTCGTGTAAAGTTATTTGATGGACAGCACGCAAATATAAAAGACTTTCACTGTACCTCGATATATGTGGCAATAACAAAGTAAAGTAAAGTAAATTATCTAAGAAGCTGTTCTTTAAACATCCGATCAGGTTCGCATGCCCTGCATCTTCCTCTTGGTACTAGCAGTGAGATAAGAGAGTGAGCAGGGTGATGTTGTATTTGATGACATTAGCTGCATTGTTGAGCCCAGGGTTCATGTGGACCCTTCATGCTGTTCCGTATTTCGCTGTTCATGGCTTCCGGCATCTACAGGGAGATCGCTGACGCTGCATTCTTCGAAAAAGACAAAGGCTAGGGCAATTTGAGCAACAATATAGTGAGACGTATTATGAATACAGGCCATCCAACCCTCCGAAGGAGTTGTGGAATTTATTTAGTCATAGGGAGGAGAATCTGTGGACTTCATTGCCACGGAAGGTTGTGGAGGCCAAATCAATGGATATTTTTACGCTTTGTGTGAGGAACTAAATGAAAAAATTGAATAGCTCTCTGTCATCCTTCCATGTGAGCACCCTGTCACCCTGCGATGAAAGACAAAACTACAGAGGCAGCTCAGTTGCTGCTTCCTTATATTTTTGTTTATTTCTGAGCAAGAAAGGCAGCAGTTGATTTCTTCATTTGTTGCCCAATGTTCAGGCAGCACTAAACCACAACAACGATTTGGGCAGGTTGGGCTGTAGGGCATGTTTCCACACTGTATCACTCGAGGACTGATGACTGTTGATGCAACAGAAAAAAAGACATGCTGGAGTAACTGAGCGGGTCAGGCAGCATCTCTGGAGAACATGGAATGGTGACGTTTCACAGAGTGCTGGAGTAACTCAGCGGATCAGGCAGCATCTCTGGAGAACAGGGAATGATGACGTTGCACAGATTGCTGGAGTAACTCAGCGGGTCGGGTAGCATCTCTGTAGAACATGGATAGGTGATGTTTCTGGTCGTGACCCTTCTTCAGTGTGAAGATGATAATGATACAGTTTAGTTGAGAGATGCAGCGCGGAGACAGGCCGAGTCCGCACCGAGCAGCGATCTCTGCACATAACACTCTGCGACACAAACTAGGGACGATTTTAACTTTATACCAAGCCAATTAACCTACCAATTTGTATGTCTGGAGTGTGGGAGGAAACCAAAGATCTTGGGGAAAAAACACGGGGTCACGGGGAGAACGTACAAACTCCGTACAGACTTTACCCGTAGTCTTGGAACTCGGGGCTCTGGCGCTGTGAGCGTTGTATAAGGCAACAACACTGCACCACCGTACCGTCCTGCAGTAACCACCGTGCCAGGAATTAAAACTTCACAGCATAAATGTTCTCCTCTACTAATTTATTGACAAAGATTAACACAGTACTGCATTGTCATTTGTACCTTCTGTATCTCTCGTTTCCATTTCCCTTCAATTTCGGCCCGAAGAAGGGTCTCGACCCAAAACATCATCAATTCCGTGTCTCTAGAAATGCTGATGGACCCGCGGAGATACTCCAGCTATTTGTGTCCTGCTGCAGTGTATCAATTTCACTAGTCTATACATGAGATGTTTGCAATTGACAATACTAATTGCGTTTCCCACCTCTTTCCCTCGTCTAACGTCTTGTGGGTCCCTTTATGAATCCTCACGACCTAATCTCTCACCTTTTCACAAATTCTCAGTTTTGGTTCCGTCCATCGCTGTGGATAACCTGACAGTATACCATGTTATCTATCTTTTCCCAACTATTCTCTCAGCTTGTCCACATCCCGCTGAATCCTCGTTACTACTGCTGCGATCTCAACGTCTCACCTAGTCCATTGTCATCAGCAAACCTGGGACGTACATTGACATGTTGGGGGGGGGGCATTGACACCATTCCCAAACTCCCCCCTGTCTCTCTCTCGCTGCTACATCGAGGAACGCACTGGAGCTTTTTTTCTTGCACCCGAGCAGCTCGCCAATTTCATTACTTTTATCATCTATCTCCACCTGTTCCCAAATACATTGGATCATCTCTGGCACCTCTCTCCCATTTCATGATCTAACCATTTCCTTAACCCATCACCCCCCTGCCCCCGCCCCCCGCCTCCGTCCCCCCCCACCCCCCCTCTCCCCCCCCCCCCCCCCCTCCCTCTCTCTCTCTCTCTCTCTCCCTCTCTCTCGTATTTATTTGCTGGGTTATTGCGTTAATGTGGCCACAAAATTGAAGCAAGTACGAATTTCGTTGTTCCCTTCCTGGTGCGAATGACATATGAACACTCCTGACTCTTGCCCATCCAGCCATTCTGCTCTTCATTCACCCTTCGGATTCCCGTCCACTCCCAGTAACCTGTCACCCACTTGCCGACCGAGCGTCTCACCGAGTGTCGTCAAACCTGGCAACCATGTTCATCTCTGTTCAGCTCCACTGGCACTGAGTGAACTATATGCGCGGACCGCAGCTCTCTGTCCTCCGGACCCACCACGTCGCTTCCCCACATTCTTCCCCCTAAAGGTAATATTTCACAATCATCAGCATTGAATTAACACCGGTGGCCATCCTCCAAACACCTCCCACTCTCCCTCCCCCTTTCTGTCTCTCTCTTCCTCCCTTGCCTCCTTCCCTCCCTTGCCTCCTTCCCTCCCTCCCTCCCTCCCTCCCTCCCTCGCTCCCTCTCTCCATCCCTTCATCTCTCCCTCCCTCCCTCTCTCCGTCATTCCCTCTTTCCCTCCCTCCCTCTCTTCTTCCCTCCCAGGTTAGACGAGTTTAGATGAATCGCCTTCCATCACAGTGAGGAATGTGGAGGAGTCACTGTGGTGGATGTTCATGTTAACATGAATTGTCTGTGTTTTGTTGCTTTCTTTTGGTATGAATGTATGGCAAATCAAATTTCTCGTATGTTGCAAATCATACTTGGCTAACAAATTATCATTATAATTATGATTAAGATTATGATGGAGCCAGACAGCCATTCAGCATCAAAAACTACCCTTCGGCCCACCATGTGCATGCTGACCGTCAGATACCAGCAATTGGGCCGTAGCCTTTTACACCTTGGTAAATCATGTTCACATGTACCGTGAGAGTACCCGTCTGCACTACTCTCTCCGGCAGAGGGAGTTTCGAGGGATAATGGGTCCGGCATGTGAATACAACAGAAAGTGCTGGAGGGACAGGCAGCATTTGTGAAAGGAATGGTTCGGCATTTCGGGTCGGTACGAGGATTTGTTGGTAGATAGGTATAGATCAGTTTCAAATATGGATTAAATACACGGGGGGAAAGTACAGAGTAAAACGCAGGACACCGAAGAACATTGACTTGCAGAGGTATCTTGTTGGGAAGCAAATCCTCAGCCCTCTGAAAGCGGCAGGACATGGGCATAGTGTTGAGGAACGATTGAGACGTTTAGAATGGAAGTGGTGGACTTCACGTGGAGACGTAAGAAACTGCAGATGCTGGATTTTGTTTCTCCCACGATCCCACCAGAGATGGTAACGAGACAAAATGGCGTAAGCTGAAGAGAGAAAATTAGTGAAGTGTAAATTCACAGGGAGGGATATCGATGGAAAAAGATATGGCTGGGAAAGGGGAGCGGGATAGTGGGAGAAACAGATTTTAGCATCTGCAGCTTCTTGCAATGTATTCAAGGGAATGACGTCCAACATACCCATTCTAAACGTCTCAATCTTGCCTCAAATCTATGCCCATGTCATTTGGGGGTGAAAATGTGCCGCCACTTCCAGAGAAGCTAAGATTTGCATCCCAAGATCCCCTCTGCAAATCATTGTTCTTAAGATTCTTCTGCATTAACTCTGTGCTTTCCACCCAGTGTTTCTCAAACATAAATTTGAAACTGGAATCCACATGCTGCTATATATTCCCTTACAACCGACCTCCTATCCACAACACTCCAATGTTGCGTGGTCAATCTGCAAACTTAATGAATCAGCCCACTGGACATATCCAATCCAAACCTCGGGAGAACTACACGAGAGGGGGAAATATCAGGAAAGAAAACGAAAAATCAAAACAAAGACGCGGTAATCGTGTCACCCAGAAACCACGTTACCTGAAAACCCCGACTGAGACGGAGATCAGGAAGGTGCAGAGTAAACCCAGATAGAGCGCATCACACCCAACACTTCAGTGTGGTGTCCTCCTCACCCACTTCTGTTAAATTTGTTGATACTGAAGTCGGTCAAGTATTTCATAATTTCGTAATAATGGAACACCGATGGTGTTTGCACTTCAGCTTGTCATGGGTCTGCGAGTCCCCTGCTACAGAAACATCTCCTCGGCCCAGCACATGATTCTTCTCATCGATCCACAACTCGGTTTAATTTCCATTTACCACCTAGCACTCAGTGGACATAGGACAGAATTTAGGACTGACGCCCCCCCATCAGTCCCCTCTGCCATTTAATCATGGCTGATCGATTTTTATTCACTTCCGATCCCCATTTTCCTCCTTCATCTTCCTCCCCAAACCTGTGACGCCCACAAATTCAAATACCTACCATCCTCCCAGTGAGGATAAAGTGATTAAACCCCATTAATGTAAGGAGTTTTTTAAAGAGAATGTCGAACTGAGAGGGGCCGGAGAGAGGGGTTCGACACAGATGTGTCTAAATGTTACCAGAACCCACCTTGAGTCCTAGAGTCAGAAGTAATAGCATTGGAAAACAGCGGTAGAAGGGAGTGATGTCGAGAGATCCCTATCAGTGGAATGGTTGATAGATGGGACCCTTGTCACTATAGCTAGACTTTAGTACTGATATAGGGTAACTGAGAGGGTTCACAAGGAGTGAGTACAACTAGGGTAGGTCATAGCAACTGACATGCTTATAGAATAAATGAATAGTACAACACAGAAACACACCCCAGTCCAAGAATATGCTTATTACCATGAACATGTTTGAACATGCGAATGTATGATTTAGGAGGAGTCAGGTGATGTACGGTGGGATGTACCTACAGATTGGTGCACCTCCGACCCTGATTGGAGAAGGGTCACGGAGGGAGGTTGAATGTAAAATTCGGTGTAATAAAGGGGGAAGACTTCTTTGCTTCGGTGTTCTCGACTTGGAAGGCACCCGGGTCTGCAGAGTCGTGAGGAATAAAGAACTCTTGCTTCCAAGATTTAATCTTAGACGGTGATAGTGAGCACAAAGCCGTATCTTCACAAATGGGGCTCGTCCGGGATCGCCACTCCGGCTGCTTGGTGGAGGCAAAGAAAGGAGGGGAAGGTGACCCTGCTGATTCAGCAGTCTCCGATCTCCTTGCTTGCCAACAGCATGTGAGCGAGTGATATTCGGTTGGAAAGACTCGGGAATAGTCCGACGAGACGATTGGAACCGGAACGAGAAAGTAATGGTCCGGGGAAACAGGATGAGGCTCATACTGATATGGAGCCGAACATTCCGCCCGATAGTCTGTTGGGGGCAAATGTTGTATGTGATGGGGTGGAAGGGAGCACCACCGGGTAAGAGTAAGGAAACTATGATAAAGTTTTGTTACGGTTGAATGGCCAATAGGAGCCTATTCGAGGGGCGCGCAGTGTGGTGGGCCCGGGCGTTGGGTTCAAATGAGGACTGGTGAGACAGGCGTTGAATGTTTTTGTGGAATGAAAGACAAACACCGAATCCCAAATAGAAAAGGAATATGATGCACAGTGCTGTGCGAAACCCAATAATGGGATGTTTCCGATAAAGACGGAAAGAGAGCAGATGAACCTGACTGGCCACCAATTGGTGATGATCACCTACGGAGACTGCCCCCGTCATATGAATCCCAGCCCCAAATATACATCCCTCAGCGCCGGCTGCATCTGCCCAGGAGGTCCCACTAAGCCAGAGCGGATCGGCAGTAAACCTGTCCGCTCCTGTCTCAGAAGAGACAGATAGTAAGAGAATCACGGAGAGTAGAGAAAAAACAGGGTGAAAGAAAACTGTGATCAAAAACAATAGAACGTGAAGGCAGAGCCAGTCAGATAAGGAAGAGGAAATAAAAAAGTGAGGACGAGAGATGGGACGGTGTCCCAGGCAGTAGTCGGATGACGCGATCTCAAAACGAGGGCAGCGGAACAAAGATTAGACCGATCTGTTCAAATGAAAGCCCCTCAGGGAGGTCCCGTTATGGGGGAAATGTGGGGGGGGGGGGGGGGGGGGGGGGGGGTGTGATATGTAAATGTTCCTCTCACCGGTATGAGGTGAGGAACTTTAAAAGGAGATGAAAAATTTATTAGAAGACACCTTGGGACTGGCTGAACAAATAGATCAGTACCTAGGGCCAAATATATGTACCGGGAAGAAATGATAGGGAATTCCCTCTTTCTCTGCCACAGAAAGTAAAATAAAGTTGAGGCCATTGTCGTTGGTCATATTTAAGAGGAGTTCGATGTGGCCCTTGTGGCTGAAGGGATCGGGGGGGGGGGGGGGGGGGGGGGGGGGGGGGGGGGGGGGGGGGGGGGGGGGGGGGGGTGGGGGGGGGTGATGGAGAGAAGGCAGGTACCGGATACTGAATTGGATGATCAGCCATGATTATATTGAATGGAGGTGCAGGTTCGAGGGGCTGAATGGCCTGCTCCTGCACCTAATTCTATGTTTCTATGTTTTTATGAAAATAATTGAGTTGTTTCAAACAATCTCATTGAAGTAAGAATGGAACTAATGAGATGTAAAAACCGGTTTTGTATGAATGAGGAAGTTTGTATATGTGAACAGGTTTGTTTGCTGTGGTCCACATGCTGTAAGGGTAATGTGTGTGTGGTTCCTTAAGAAATTGTAAGCAATGGGGGAGGTTATTGTAAGGTAACGGACAACGCTTTGTATCATCACAACTTAAAAAGGGGAAGTTGGAAAATGTAGGTTGCTTGGCTTTCTATAAGATTTCTTTTCATAAGGTTAATTTTGGAAAAATTGTTAGTCGAAAGTATTTAAACTAGGAATTAAGATTTTGGGAATTGTAGGGGAATGGTTTGAACAAAATTAGAAATAAGTTAATTGCTGAACAACAAGCAGCTTTTATGGTTTGTTTAGATAAACATTCTGGTTGGAGAAGGGTAATAAATTAATGGGGCCCAGGAAAAAAAAGGAGTTGGCAGACAATGATGTCACTAATGGGAAGTTTGGTGTTTACTTCAGAAAAAGACAGATGGTCAGACAGGCTGAGAAGGGGTTACAGGGCTCAAGCGGGAGCAGCAGATGCGGGAGCAGTAAAATATCCCATTACTGCAGCGATTGGAGTAACCAAACAGAAGAAGTATGAAGATCTCAGGAAGATAATAATCAAGGAAATCAGAGAAGCCGTTCCCAAGGGACAGAATTTCGAACGGGCTTTTGAGAATCAGCAGAAACAAGGACGAACCTCCGACAGTGTTCTTACAAAGGTTGAGGAGGAATGTCCAGCAGTATTCGGGCTATAGACCCTGATTCAGACGCAGGTCAGCGTTGCTAAAGGTAAATTTTGTAACAAAATCATGGCCAGATATTAGAAAGAAATTGGAAAATTGGAAGATTGGAATGGCAAACCATTGAATCAATTGTTAACAACAGAGGCTCAAAAGGTATATGTAAGACGGCATGAGGAGAAACAGAAGGAAAGGCAAAAAATGATGTTGCAAGCAGTACAGCAAGGAGTACAGAAGGGGTTAATCGAAGGTGAAGAAGGCCCGGGTGCTCATGGAGACCGGGAAAGGGAAGCGGTAGTATTGGAGGACGAGGAAGAGGTGAATGGAGGGACCGAAGTTGGGGTCCCCGGGAAAACAAGGAAACAAGGATCAGGAGGGTGGTACACGGGGCCATCCTGGTGTTACTATTGTAACGAGAGGGTCATTTCAAGAGGGAAGTCCCAGGCTACGACGGGAGGTGCAGTCGTACACACTCATAGGAGGAAGAAAAGGGTAGTCGGGGGTCCTGCTCCCCGGGGGTGTAATGGAATACACACGGGAACCTCTGGTAAACTTGAAATTTAGGACCACAGGGAGAGGATATGGTATTTATGGTAGATTCGGGAGCAGAGAGATCGAGTGTAAACTAAGGTACCGGAAGAATGAGATTGGGTGAAAAACAAGTTAGAATCTCAGGGGTAGAAGGGAAAGTGATGATATTACCCGAGGTAGAAGGGGTGGGATGGTAAAATATGAGGATCGAGATATCATACAGTGGAAGATTTTAAAAGGAAGGTGAATAAATTTGCAAAGGAGTGATAAACTATCTGAGAAGTTAAGACATTTGAAGTTAGATGAAGAAAGAAGGCAGATCAGAAAGGATTAAAGTGGGAAGCAGAGGATACATTGATGAGACTGCTTTAGAAAGAAAGAGCGTGAAAAAGGAGAGACAATGTTGTCAGTAACAACAGACCTGGTGAAAAGTCTGAAAATAAGTGATGCACCGACACACAGTTGAGTCCCAATGACAGAGCCAACAGGGGCCAGAGATTCCATGCCAAAATAAATATATTTGGGAGAGTGTTTTTTCTCAAAAGCCCAGCGGGAGTGAAATAAATCTGGATCTAAGCCCAGACAAGGCTAGTAAGGAGATAGGTAATGGATAAGGTGTGTTGGGATGTGAACAGTACGATAATCAGGAAATAATAATAAGAATATTATAATAAAATAATAAATAATAATGAATAATAATAATAATAATAATTATAATGATAATAATAATATTAAGATAATGGTGAACATAGCAATGGCAAGAACATTAAGAAGAGGTATTAAATACACCTAGGCTAGGATGCAGCAGTGTTTTAAATACTAGCGCCGTGTTTTTTAAATCAAAGAAATGTTGTAGCAGATTTGGAAGGTGTTGATATAGTATGTGAATGATTTGTTGGTTTGTTTCCACAAGTGAGGAGCAATGTGAGAGAGAGAACCATTGTAATTATCTTGGAAAAGTGTGGCACAGGAGGTCATGAAAGTATCAAGGAAGAGGTTTTTGTCTTGTCAGCAGCAGGTAGAATATTTTGGACGAGTAAATATCTAAAGAAGTAAATCTATAGCGCCAGGATCAAATTGGAAGCTTGCCTGCAATCTTGCTGTAGCACAATTGGCCGAGAAATTAAGGCTTTAAGAGCACATATGTACATGGAGTCTGCACATGTTTGGAGCAGTAGGGAAACAGAAAGACCTCTTCTGATAAAAGCAACGCGAGACCCCATGCAAAGGCAGCAGTGTCTCCCTATGAAATGTTGTTTGAGTTATCCTTATTTGGGAAAGATAAAGGAATACCCACCATAGAGGGCAGTGATGTATCTTAAGGAACTATTTACTGGCAGTATCTCGTTCCCTTACAGAATTAAAAGCTAAAGGACTATTGGCTCAAAGCCCACCACTCACTTTCCGATACATGCTGTAAAGGCCGGCGACTGGGTTTACTGGTCAAGAATTGGAAGGAGAGAGAAACTCCAGCCCAGGTGGACCGAACGTACCTAGTATTACTGACAACCGAGACAGCAATACGAACAAAAGAAAAGGGTGGACCCACGTGATCCGGTTAAAGGACCCGTCGATCCACCCTCCCTGATGAGGAGGAACAGTTGGATGGTGAAGCCAGGAAGCAAACCCCTAACATAATTTTTTTTAAAAAAGCATTGAATGTATAACTGACAGTATGAAAGGAGCAGTCGTGGTAATTGTTTGTTTTGTATGTAATTGTGGTAAAGGTATTAATAATTGCGATAAAATGTTATCATCCTAACCAATACAGAGCGACAACCAGATCATTTACCTATCATTCCCATGTGAACAATGTAAATGCCATAACCAGAAGACTACAACTATTTGTGAAGAGGGGGAAAGGAGTATTTGATGTAGGCAATATGGGGTAGATAGAGACGTTGGGCCCGTTACCTGCCCAAGGGGAGAGAGATGGTTTGTGTAGCCAAGGCAGGACAGTGGTTAGGTAGAGTTTCCCTTTTCAGATCGTAAAATGGGCAATGGATAAGATGAAAGAGGAAGTAATAAAAGAGTTTTACAGAAGTAGTAGTCACCAAGCCTCCCCCTCCCCCACCTACTCAGCCTCAATTGCACCAGACACTGTACCAAGAGATAAAGAAGCAGATTGGAGATCCCTGAAGGAGAAAAAAAACTGTTTGTGGACTTGGCCTCTCCGGATAGCTGGAATCCTGAATGTGACTAACTGCTAGGGTCTGTGGCGGACCACTGATGAGCTCACGTTGGCTGTGGAGGGATCCATTATTGAAGTATGGGACCTGATGGAGTGGAACCTGACTGTTGGACAAGACCGAGATCCCCAGGCATGGGTCCTGACAGACGCTCCGGTAGGGACTGAGTGTATCGCTAGGCCCTTTGGGCAAAGGATGCCGTCCTAGTAGGCAGCCGCCCCTGCCAGCGCATCGTCACCCATGGCCAAATCAGTCCCGATGTGGTGGCCAGAAGAAGCCTAAATGGGTATCCAACTAAGAAATACGGGAAAAACTGCGCTATCTGGATGAAGACTGATGGAATGGAATCGACTGGACTATGGAACTGCACCGGAACAACCCTTATCAAGGAATCCCAGTGTGTAGCGAGACATATGGAACAAGGTTACCTCTAGAGGGACCAGCCCCTGAAGGACTGTTAGGAGATGCGGATACAAGGCATACTCGGTGTTACCGATAAATTGGAGTGGGACTTAACTTTATTGGACTGGTACAAATCTGGATTTTTCCTGTTAAACACCGAAGAAGGCCGGTCTCGCTAGGAACACCTGTATTAGACGACCTGTATCGGAAAAAGAGGAAAATAGACATTGGAGAATGGAAAGATGATGAATGGCCACCAGCAAGAATCATCTCATACTACGGACCACCACTTGGGCACAGGATGGATCCTGGGGCTACCGAACACCAGTATACATGTTAAACCGGATCATAAGGCTTCAGGCAGTACTGGAGGTAAATTACCAACCAAACTGCGGGGGCACTGGAGATGCTGGCAAAGCAGCAGACACAGATGAGAGCAGCGATTACCAGAAACAGGTTAGCCCTAGATATACACTCCTGCAGAAGAAGGAGGGGTATGCGGAAATTCAACCTCTCTAATTGCATGTTTGAACATCGATGATAATGGACAGGCAGTGAAGGACATATCAGAAGGATCCGTAAGTTGGCACATGTTCCAATACAAAAGTGAATTCGATTTATGGAAACCCAATGGTGGATTCCATCCTCGGAGGAACATGGTGGAGAACGGTGGGACTCGTGTTTTCTATGTGCAGAGGCTGGACTGATCTTTATCCCCTGTTGCATCCCTTGTTTTAAGGGAACTTATACCAGAAGTATCAGTCAGCTGCAGGCTGTAGTCATGCCTATGGGAGAGAAACAGGGGAAATACATAGAAATAAAGATAATGTGCCAGGGAGGTCCATGATCTACAGGAAAAGAAGATTAGGACAATTTATGTCAATTCGAGTTGAGGGAACTTGAAATGGTGGTTTACTATAAGTATATGCGTAGCAAAAGAAAAAGGGAGGAGATTGAGGGATTTAAAATGATTAAACCCCATTAAAGTAAGGAGTTTTAAAGAGAATTCAAAAACTGAGAGGGGCCGGAGAGAGGGTTTCTGACACAACGCTGTGTCTAAAGGTTACCAGACCCCATCCTTGAGTCCTTGAGTAAGAAGTAATTGTATTGAAAGCGGTAGAAGGGAGTGATGTAGAGAGATCCCTATCAGTGGAATGGAGTGATAGATGGGACCCTAGTCCCACTATAAGCTAGCTTTTAGTACTGATATAGGGAACTGAGAGGGTTCACTAGGAGGTGAGTAAAACTAGGGTAGGTCATGACAAACTGAGCATGCTTAATAGAATAAATTAATATTACAACACACACCCCTGGCCAAGAAACTGCTCATTACCATGAACATGTTGAACATGCGATGTATGATATGGTCGAGGTGCGAGGGGATGTACAGTGGGATGTACCTACAGATTGTGCACCTCAGACCCTGATTGGAGAAGGGTCCGGAGGGGAGTTTGAATGTAAAATTCTGTGTATAAAGGGGGATGACTTCTTTGGCCTCGGTGTGTCTCGACTTGGAGAGGCACCCGGGTCTGCAGAGTCGTGAGGAATAAAGAACTCTTGCTTCCAAGATTTAGTCTTTGAGCGGTGATTGTGAGCACAAAGCGTATCTCACACTCCTCTTCAAAAACACCCAATTACGTCCTCCACAGCCGTCTGTGGCAATGGATTCCATAGGTTCGCCACCCTCTGGCTAAATAAATACCTCCACATTCTCACTCTAAATACCTGGTTCGTAACCTTCGGCGCCTTGGTAATTCTAATGAGCACACTGCAGCGACCGCTTCCCGGTTGCGAGAGTGCTCCTCTCCACCACCCACGCAGTCCGTGCACTGCAGGATCCAAATATACTGCAAATGAATAGTGCTCCCTAGATATCCTCCAAAAGGCTTACTACATGGCTTACAACCACGACCTCTACTTGGCAAAAAATGTTCCTACACATTATCCTCTCCATGACCTGACTGACTAATATCGTCTACCTATTTCTTCACCCCCCCCCCCCCCCCCCCCCCCAAACACTGCCAACACTGTCCCGTCGAATCCCTAGAATAAGAATCTCGGCTATGTCAATTAATCCTCATAAACGAAACATGTTTTTACCCCAGCTAGTAATCTGATCAATCGTCTCCGTGTTCGGGCATGCAGTTATGCAGATAGCTCACAGCAATGTATAAATGCAATAATGTTAAAAAAAATTAAAGCCTCTAACATGTTATGTTCGTGTGCTCTCTTCAATGTGTTGGGAAATCCTGTTTTACTGATATGGATACTTATAGTTTACTTTAGGAATAGTGCATTGAAACAGGCCCTTGTTGGGCCCACTGAGTACACGTCGACCAACAATCACCCCGTATATTAATTCCATGTTATCCATGATCTGAAGACCCGGGACGTTCCCTTCAGATCAGAGGATACCGCAGTGTGCAAGAAGCGAGCTCTCCCTGGCCATCAAAAGAGCAAAGTGGGCCTACGCGCAGAAAATCCATGGCCACGTCTGCGACACAAGGGACAGCAAACGTATGTGGCGGTGTATCCGGTCCATCGCGGACTATAAAGTAGCATCATATTCTATCAACAGCGACGCCCCCATCCGGCCAAGCTAAATTACTTCAATGCGCGCTTTGAGGTGCTTAACACCATGCCTGGGATGAAATCCACCACTACCCCCGAGGATCAGATAATAATCCTGGCTTCAGCCGACGTATGGAGAGTCCTAACCAGGGTCGATCCACGGAAACCGATTAGGAAAAGGGGAGGTGCAACGAGACGCGGGTGTGCTTGTACAACAGTCACTGAAAGTAAGCACGCGCGTACAGCAGGCAGCGAAGAAAGCTAATGGCATGTTGGCCTTCATTGCAAGAGGATTTGGGTTTAGAAGCATGGAGTTGTAGTTGTAGTTGTACAGTAGTCTGTATTGTAGTTGTATTGTAGTCTCCCGGTGAGACCGCACCTGGAGTGTTGTGTGCAATTTAGGTCTCCTAATTTGAGGAAGGACATTATTGTTATTGAGGAAGTACAACATTGGATCAACAGGTAAATTCCCGGGATGGAGGGACAGACATATGATGAATGAATGGGACGAATGAGCATGCATTCACTGGAATTTGGAATTTTAGAGGGGTTTTTATTTAAACATATAAAATTCTTAAGGGATTGGACAGGCTCGATAGAGGAAAAATGTTCCCGATGTTGGGTTAATCCATAACCAGGGGTCGCAGTTTAAGAATAAGGGGTAGGCCAATTAGGACTGAGATGGGGACAAACGTCTTCTCCCAGAGAGTTGTGAATCTGTGGCATTCTCTATCACAGAAGGCAGTGGAGAACAATTTACTGATGTTTTCAAGAGAGAGTTAGGTTTAGCTCGTATGGCCCAGTTATCCCTATCAAGGGCAATCCTGATGAACACACCACTCCGAACCACAGCATTATAAAGTCGGTTGGTGTAACGGAAGCTGAAGCTAACGGAGTGTGGTCCAATTGTGCAGATGTGGTCACACTGTACAACATATGTAGCCCAGGAAGCTACAAATAACACTTATGATGGGGCCTCGTGCTGGTGAAGCAAGATATATGTAATGTGGGACAACCCCCTTGGAGAATGTTTCACTTTTTTCCTTGTGCTTCTCGGGCACTCAATCCTACATGTGACCGATTTCCTTTAGCGCCTGTTCAATGCTTGTTTGTAGGCAGCCAAATCAACCCGAATGTTATGGGTACAATTAATTGTGTTTAATCCAAAATCATTCACATCAGCTACGTAATTTAGTCCATTTTTTTTAGTCTCGTTTTGTTTAGATTAGAGATACCGCGTTGGAAAATGATTCTCGGCCCACCGAGTCCACGCCGATCAGCGATCACCCATATACTGGTTATATCCTGCACACTAGGGACAATTTACACAGCTAATCAGTCTACAAACCCGCACGCCTCTGGAATGTGGGAGGAGGATCACGACCACAAGATAATACATCTGCAATTTGAGAGGGAGTAGGCGTAATCGGGCGTGTCATTATTCCAGCTGAGCAAAGGGGACTACAGAGGCATGAGGGAGGGGGTGGCCAAAGTTGAGTGGAAAGGAACATATAAGATGATGACGGTGAAACAGCAATTGCAGGAATTTCTGGGAATAATCCGGAAGATGCAGGATCTTTTCATTCCAAAGAGAAAGAAGGTTTCTGGGGCGAGAAAGAGGCGGCCATGGCTGATAAGGGAAGTCAAGGACAGTACAAAACTAAAAGAGAATGCGTATAACAAAGATTAGTGGGAAGCCAGAGGATAGGGGTGCTTTTAAAGAACTACATAATCTAACTAAAAAGGCAATGTGGGAAGAAAAGAAGAAATACGAAGGAAAGCCAGCCAATAATATAAAATAGGATAGCATGAGTTTTTTCAGTTATATGAAGAGTAACAAAGAGGCAAGTGGAAGTTGGGCCGCTGGAGAATGATGCAGGAAAAATTAAAATGGGGAATAAATTAATGGCAGAGGAGTTGAATAACTATTTTGCATCAGTCTTCACAGTGCAAGACACCAGCAACGTGCCTGAAATTCAAGAGAGTCAAGGGTTGGAAGTTAGTGGAATGGCTATTACTAGGGAGAAGGAGCTTGGGAAGCTGAAAGGTCTGAACGTGGATAAGTCACCTGGACCAAATGGACTGCAGACTAGGGTTCTGAAAGAGTTGGCTTTAGAGATTGTGGAGGCATTGACAATGATATTTCAAGAGACAGGAGGTTCCAGATGATTGGAAAATTGCAAATATTACCCCGCAGCGCAAGAGGGAGCAAAGCAGAATATTGGGGACGACAGGCCGTTAGTTATTAACATGGATAGCAATGTTGGCTGGATTGCAGAAGACAAAAAGTGGCAATAAACGTGGCTTTTTGTGGCTGGCTGCCAGTGACTAGCGGATTTCCACAGGAGTCAATGCTGGGACCGCTACTCTTCACGTCATATATTCAATTATTCGGACAAGGTGATTGAAGGGTTTGTGGCCAAGTTTGTGGATGATACGAAAACATGTGGAAGGACAGGTAGTGTAGATAAATTAGGGATTCCGTAGAAGGCCGTGGACCGGTTCGGGGAGTTAGCAGAGAAGTCGCAGATGGAATATAGTGTATCAAAGTGTGGAGTCAAGCATCTTGGTAGTCAGAATAAAAGCGTAGACTCTTTTCTAGGTGGGGAAATAATCCAAAATTCGCAGGTGCAAAGCGACTTGGGAATGCTGTTGCAGGATTCACAAAAAGTGAATCTGCAAGTCGAATCGGTTGTAAAGAAAGCAAACTCAATGCTAGCATTTATTACAGGAGGGCATGCATATAAAACAGGGACGTAATGCTGAGGCTCTATAAGGCGCTGGTCAGGCCGCATTTGAAATAATGTGAGTAATGTTGGGCTTCATATCTGAGGAACGATGTGCTGGCTCTGGAAAGGGTACTGTGGAAGTTTACAAGCATGATCCCAGGAATCAGTAGGTTAATCTATGATGAGCATTTGTCGGCACTGGGCCTGTACTGCCTGGAGCCTAGAAGAATGAGAGGGGTGGAGGGTTCGTTGAAACTGGCAGAATAGTGAAAGACTTGGACAGATTACATGTGGAGAGGAAGTTTGCGCAAAGGGGAGTGTCTAAGATTAGAGATCATAGCCTCAGAAGTAAAGGACGTTCTTTTAGGAAGGAAGGGGATAAATTCCTTTATTTAGAGGGTGGTGAATCTGTGTGAATGTTTGCCACAGAAGGCTGTAGAGGCCAAGTCAGTGAATATTTTTAAGGCAGAGATGGATAGATTCTTGATTATTATCGGTGTCAGAGGTTTTGGGAAAACGCAGGAGAATGGGGTTTTCAGGGAGAGATAGATCAGCCATGATTGAATGGCGGGGTAGATTTGATGGGCTGAAGGGCCTAATTTTACTACTATCACTTATAACCTTATGACTTTATGAAACTGGAGCACCCGGAGACAGCTACACGGTCACAAGGAGAGCAACAATCTCAGTACAGGCAGTACCCGAGGTCAGGATCAAACCCAGGTATCTGGTGTTGTAAGGCAATACATTTACTGCTATGATACTGTGCCGCCCATTTTCATTTAGTTGTGTCCAATTCCCACAGTCTCATTAATCCAAGAGCATTGTTCCTTTCTCCAGTTCGCTGACGAGCTTTGTGTATGGAGGCTACGTTCAATCAGTGATGAGATTGATCTTGCTGCAGGCAGAGTTCCGGATGTTCCTCTACTTGAAAGAGAGCGCCAGGCCCATGCCCTCCTCAATTACCTCCACTGTTCCTGGGTGGTCTCCGATCTGTGCCATATGCTATATTTCCTGGACGACTGATATCGGTGACAGCGAACAAGGCCTGCAAGAAAATAAGTGGGCGAATATGGACGGTGGAACAGCTCTATTGGGAGCAAGCATGAACCCAATCGGCTCAATGACATCCTTTGTCTTGTATTAGGTAATTCAGAACAGATCTTAAATTTAAGTATAATAATATAAGATTATTTACAGTTTGGACACGCTAGAGGCTGGAAACGTTCCCGATGTTTGGGGAGTTCAGAAACAGGGGCCACAGTTTACGAATAAGGGGTAGGCCATTTAAAACGGAGGTGAAAAAAATCCTTTTCACACAGAGAATTGTAAGTCTGTGGAATTCTCATCGAGTCTCCGTCATTCGGTAATGGCGCATCTATCTTTCCCTCTCAATCCCATTCTCCTGCTTTCACTTTCCACATTATAACAGCGATACACTTCAAAAAGGTTTTATTTTTGCTGTTGATAACTTTTGTATATTTCCACGTTGAATTGCCTTCATAAATACAAACACACAATGTATGTCTGGCAAATCACTGCTTCCTCGCCGGAGTAGAAGCCCAAGACACTTTTGACTCACGATCCACTTCCCAACACACGCTGGCGCAGCGCTGGAGAATTGCTTCCTTACAGCGTCAGAGACGAGGGTTCGACCCTGTCTACGGGTCCTGTATGTATGAGGGTTTGTACGTTCTCCCTGTGACCAGCGTGGATTTTCTCAGAGATCTCCGGTTTCCTCCCACGCTCCAAAATCGTAGAGGTTTGCCAGCTAATTGGCTTGATATAATTGTGAATTATCCCTAGTCTATGCAGGATGGTGTTAGTGTTGGAGGATCGCCGGTTGGCTCTGACTTAACGGGCCTGTTTCCGCACTGTATTTTAAAGGGAACTAAACTAAACGCACAAAATAGTAAGATTAAACGAGAACTTACCAGTTTGAAGTTTGATCTTTATTTTATGAGGAGTTGCGATGAGGGATTGCGTGAAGACTCCGCCAGCACGCATGCGCGCCATTCTTCAAAGCAGCGGTGTGGAATCACAGAACTATCCAGAATGACTAGCATAGTAAGATTGAAGAGACTCTATATACCAGTTTATAGTAGAGGGTTGGGAGCGGAGGGCACGAAATCCCTCAACGCAACGCCTAATCAAATAAAGATCAAACGTCAAAGTGGTAAGTTCTCATTTAATCTTACTATTTCATTTCGGAGTCACGTGAGTGACTTCAAAGCTCTGTGATTACAAAGCTCTGTGATTACATGCCCTGGATCACGTGCATGCTCACACACGGCCACAATATTGATGGAAGGAGTATATTAACGTATTTCAGACTTGACGAGCTGAAAAATAATAATGTTTATTAATCACAAACAAAAACCCCTCATATGGGGATAAACGTATGTTGCTGACCAGCACTCAGCACGGTCTCCCCAAACCTAGCAGGAGCGGTCACAGGTTTGTTGTAAAACCTCTGGAATGTAGCTTCGCTAGCCCAGCCCGCTGTGGCGAGCATATGGTCCATGGGCACCTCCATGGTCCTCGCCGCTGATGTGGATGCAGCCCTGGTAGAATGGGATTTAAAGATATTAATATCAATACCTGCTGCATCCAGTATCACCCTGAGCCACCTGGAGATCGTCTGCACCATCACCCTGTGATGGGGCTTCTTATGGCTAATCAGCAGGTACCTCTCCATTCCCCTGAGGGTATGCGTCATTTTAATGTAGTGACGGATATAGGTGGCTATGCAGAGCCTTTCACCAGTGGGGTATGGCGGAAATATCAGCTGCAGCCCAGTGAACCCAGGTCTATGTTGCTTGAGTAACTCATCAATATAGAAGGTTATTCTATCAGGGGTAGAGACCATATTATCCATATTGATCTTATGTAAGGTCTGAACCCGCTGAGCTGATGTCAGGGCCATCAACATCACCACTTTCAGGGTTAGTTTGTCCAGCGGTAGTTCAATCATAGGCGACCAATTCCTGAGGAGGGTTAGCACCACTCCAATGTCCCAGGTAACGTTGTAACGTGGTCGGGGATGGGTTTGAATCGAAGACACCCCTCATTAATTTCGACACCAGCTGGTGTGATCCTACCCTTGTGCAGAGGTAGGATGACAGTGCGCTCCTGGCACTGTTGATGGCGCTGTAGCTGAGATGTTGGTCATGGTGCAGCCCCTCGAGAAATTCCAGCACATGTGGTATCGTGGCAGCGTCATACGTGATGTTGATCCTTGTGGCGTAAGCCAAATTTTCTGATTTGTGTCAGGTACTGCCGTCTGGTAGACTCTGCACGATGCTCCGATGGTGCCCATTGTCCTTGGTGTGAGTCCGTCTTGTAGCAGAGGTCTCTTCAAAACCTGCAGGCCAACAGGTTCAAATGACCATGGCACGGATGGCATTCCCCTGTAGTCGGGTTAGTCACCAAATCTGGGGTCTTGTTTAGAAGTGCCCAAGATTCCATAATCATCCCAAGGACCACCGGATACCATGGTTGTGTAGGCCAGTCGGGTATAATTAAAATACCTGTTGCAGAATCTGATTTTATTTTCCAGAATACCCGACTGATGAGGCAAAACGGAAGAAATGCATAGAAAAACCATTTCCCCCAGTGCAGTGAGAAAGTGTCCATCGCTATTGCCCAAGGATCTGGTTCCCAAGATACATATGTTGGTATCTGATGGTTCAACCTGGACGCAAAAAGGTCGATATCTGGTGTACCAAATTTGGCTGTGATTTTTGCAAATATCTGGGGTTCAACATCCATTCAATATTATCATTGAATACTCGTGACCTGGTGTCCGCTTACCTGGAAGATAGGTAGCTGATATCCAAATATTTCGTTCTATGCACCAGAGCCAAATTGAATTAGCCAATTCATCACAAGATATTGACTTGATACAACCCATATGATTTAAATATGCCACCAAAGTGGAATTGTCTATTTGGAGACAGACATGCGTATCACAGAGGCTTGTACAATAAGCTCGTAGTCCGTGAAATGCCCCCAGCATCTCCAAATAATTTATTCCTTGTGATAAAAGAAGGGTAGATTCATGTGAATCCCATCTGCCGCCACGACTGGAAGTGGTGTCGGTAGCTCCCCCAACCCTGGGCTCTTGCGTCAGTTTGTAAAAACACTGACAGATTAGGCACAACGATGGACTTGAATGAATTATGAATGTTATCAATCCACCATAGTAATTTTGCCTTGATTGGCAGCTGCATAGATCTATCAAAATGTCCATCATTCATTTTTAATGCTGAAATCTTTGTTCTTTGTAAATTTGAATAATGTAATGGTCCAAATTGGGCAGATGGAAATGTAGCTACCAATTTCCCAATTACCTTAGCAGCATGTCTGATGGTCGGTGCCCTGGTGCAAACAAGTTCATTACATGCTCCAATGATATCCATAGCTTTGTTAGCTGGGATGGTAACAATCATTAGAACAATAATTTGATTGGTGTCAATCGTGAATTCCAGACCGTCCATAACCTGTGATGGGTAGAACTGAGATTTGTCTGGATGGATTACAAACCCCATTTTTTGAAACAATGATGTAGTAGCTGTTACTGCTAAATTAGTTGATTCCATGGTATCTCCTACTATTAGGATGTCATCCAAATAGGCCATGACATTTGTTGCCAACACTGGTTTCAATAATTTGGTAAATAATCTAGGGGCTGTAGTAAGCCCATTAGGTAGGGCTCTATATTGCCACAGCTGATCCATCCAAACAAACTTTAAGAACTTCCGGTGATGTTATATAAACCATATAACCATATAACAATTACAGCACGGAAGCAGGCCCTCTCGGCCCTTCCAGTCCGTGCCGACCAATTGTTTTCCCCTAGTCCCATCTACCTGCACTCAGACCATACCCCTCCATTTCCTTCACGTCCATATACCTATCCACTTTACTTTTAAATATTAAAATCGATCCTGCCCCCACCACTTTCTGCTGGAAGCTCATTCCACACAGCCACCACCCTCTGAGTAAAGAAGTTTCCACTCACGTTACACGTAAACTTCTGTCCCTTAATTCTCATGTCATGCCCTCTTGTTTGAATCTTCCCTACCCTCACTGGGAAAAAACGTATCCACGTCAACTCTGTCTATCCCTTTCATCATTTTAAAGACCTCAATCAAGTCCCCCCCTTAACCTTCTGCGCTCCAAAGAATAAAGACCTAACTTGCTCAACCTTTCTCTGTACCATAGTTGCTGGAACCCTGGCAACATTCTAGTAAATCTCCTCTGTACTCTCTCTGTTTTGTTGACATGCTTCCTATAATTAGGCGACCAAAATTGTACACCATACTCCAGAATTGGTCTTACCAATGACTTGTACAATTTTTAACATTACTTCCCTACTCCTATATTCAATGCTCTGATTTATAAAGGCCAGCACACCAAAGGCTTTCTTTACCACCCTATCTACATGCGATTCCACCTTCAGGGAACTATGCACAGTTATTCCTAGATCCCTCTGTTCCACAGAATTCCTCAATTCCCTACCATTTACCATGTACGTCCTATTTTGATTTGTCCTGCCAAGATGTAGCACTTCACACTTAACAGCATTAAACTCCATCTGCCATCTTTCAGCCCACTTTTCCAAATGGCCCAAAGCTCTCTGTAGACTTTGAAAGTCTACTTCAATATCCACAACACCACCTATCTTAGTATCATCTGCATACTTACTTATCCAATTTTCCACCCCATCATCCAGATCATTGATGTACATGACAAACAACAGTGGACCCAACACAGATCCCTGAGGCACCCCACTGGTCACCGGCTTCCAACCTGACAAACAGCCATCCACCATTTACTCTCTGACATCTCCCATTCAGCCACTGTTGAATCCATCTTGCTACTCCGCCATTGACACCCAAAGATTGAACCATCTTAAGCAACCTTCCATGGGGAACCTTGTCAAAGGCCTTATGAAATCCATATAGACAACAATGCTTTACCCTCATAATTTCCCTAGTTACCGCTTCAAAAAATTCAAGAAGGTTTGTCAAACATGACCTTCCAGGCACTAAATCCATGTTGACTGTTCCTGATCAGACCCTGTTTATCCAGATGCTTATATATATTATCTTTAAGTATCCTTTCCATTAATTTTCCCACCACTGACGTCAAACTAATAGGTCTATAATTGCTAGGTTTATTCTTTGAACCCTTTTTAAAACAATGGAACAACATGCGCAGTACGCCAATCCTCCGGCACTATTCCCGTTTCTAATGACATTTGAAATATTTCTGTCATAGCTCCTGCTATTTTTTACACTAACTTCCCTCAATGTCCTAGGGAATATCCTGTCAGGAGCCTGGAGATTTATCCACTTTTATATTTTTCAAAAGTTGTCAGTACTTCCTCCTCTTTGAATCTCATAGTTTCCATAGCTACTCTACTTTTTCCCCGTTAACTCACAGAGTTCAATATCCTTCTCCTTGGTGAATACCGAAGAAAATAAATTGTTCAATATCTCCCCCATCTCTTTTGGCTCTGTAGATAGCTGTCCATTCTGGTTCTCTAATGGTCCAATTTTATCCCTCATTATCCTTTTGCTATTAATATAGCTGTAGAAACCCTTTGGGTTTTACTTTCACCTTTCTTGCCAAAGCAACCTCATGTCTTCTTTTAGCCTTCCTAATTTATTTCTTAAGATTCTTTTTACATTCTTTATACTCCTCTAGCACCTCATTTACTCCATGCCTCCTATAATCATTGTAGATATCTCTCTTTTTTCGAAACAAGTGTCCAATGTCCCCCATTTCTCTTCTACATCCTTCCCATGAAACAAAGTGTCCCAATTCACTCCTTTAAAATCCTTACGCATTCCCTCAAAGTTAGCCTTTTTCCAATCAGAAATCTCCACCCTAGGTCCAGTTCTGACTCTCTCCATAATTATATTGAAACTAATGGTATTGTGATCACTGGTCCCGAAGTGCTCACCAACGCATACCTCCGTCACCTGACCTACCTCATTTCCTAACAGGACGTCCAGCACTGCCCCTTCTCTGGTCCATACCTCTATGTACTGCTGCAAAAAACTATCCTGCACACATTTTACAAACTCCAAACCACCCAGCCCATTTACCGAATGTGTTTCCCAGTCTATTTTTGGAAAATTGAAATCTCCCACAATTACTACCTTGTGCTGAATACTAATATATGCTATCTCCTTACATATTTGCTCTTCCAATTCTCGCTCCCCATTTGGCGGTCTATAATACACCCCTAAAAGTGTTGCTACACCGTTCCCACTTCTCAGTTCCACCCAAATAGCCTCCCTAGACGAGCCCTCTAATCTATCCTGCCAAAGCACTGCTGTAATATCTTCTCTGACAAGCAATGCAACACCTCCCCCTCTGGTCCCTCCAATTCTATCACACCTGAAGCAACGAAATCCTGGAATATTTAGTTTCCAATCACAGCCCTCCTGCAACCATGTTTCACTGATTGCCACAACATCATATTTCCAGGTGTCAATCCACGCTCTAGGTTCATCCACCTTACTTACAATGCTCCTAGCATAAAATATACACATTTTAGAAACCCACCATCCCTTATTCTCTGTCTATTATCTTTTTCATCTTTCTCGCCTACATTTTGGGTCCGAGTGCTTCCCTTCTCTGCCTCTTGCCCCACACCCTGACCCCTAGCCCCCTCTACCCGAGTCCCTCCCCCCAGCCTTTCTAGTTTAAAGTCTCCCCAGTAGCCTTTGCAAATCTCCCTGCCGGGATATTGGTCCCCCTCGGGTTCAAGTGCAACCCGTCCTTTGTGTACAGATCATGACTTCCCCAAAAGAGGTCCCAGTGATCAAGAAACTTGAATCCCTGCCCACTGCACCAGTCCCTCAGCCACGCATTTATCCCCCACCTCATTCCATTGCTACTCTCACTGTCACGCGGCACAGGCAGTAATCCTGAAATTGTTACCCTTTTGGTCCTTCTCCTTAACTTTCCCCCCAACTCCCTAAATTCTCCCTTCCGGACCTCGTCACTTTTTCTGCCTGTGTCATTGGTACCTATGTGCAGCACAACATCAGGCTCCTCTCCCTCCCTTATCAGAATCCTTTGGACACGTTCTGACACATGCGAGACCCTGGCACCAGGGAGGCAAACTACCATCCGGGTCTCCCGACTGCGTCCACAGAATCGCCTATCTGACCACCTAACTATAGAGTCCCCTATTACAATTGCCCTCCTCTTTTTGCTACCCTTCTGAGCATCAGGGCCGGTCTCTGTGCCGGAGGCCCGGCCGCTGTTGCCGCCCCCTCCAATCGTACTCAAACCCGAGTACCTATTTTCCAGGTGTACGGTCGCAGGGGTACTCTCTAGCCCCTGCCTCTGCCCCTTGCCCATCTTAACTGTGACCCACTTGTCTGCCTCCTGTGGTCTGGGAGTGACTGCCTCCATGTAGCTCCTCTCTATTACCTCCTCACTCTCCCTGGCCAGACGGAGGTCATCGAGTTGCTGCTCCAGGTTCCTAACACAGTCCTTTAGGAGCCCCATCTCAACACACCTGGCGCAGATGTGGATGTCTGGAGGGCTATCAGATTCCCTGACCTCCCACATCTGATATCCAGAACAGTACACTGCCCTGGCCTTCATACTCCCCCCCTTACACAGGATACAATATCAACACAATACAAAGTACACAACAAACTGCTGGAATCTGACTGCCAATCAGCTGCTTTCCCAAGTCCACTTCCCACCAATCAGCGGCTTCCTCAAAAAAAAAAAACACTTTTCCAAATGGAATGTTATGGATTTAGGTAAAAACAAGCCCCGCGCTTGATTTTTAACCTTACCGGTCGGGTGTCGCTCCTCCCCCTCCTCCTCTTCCAACGGCTCCTGTGGGCCTCTGAAAAAACAAGCCCCGCGCTTGATTTTTAACCTTACCGGTCGGGTGTCGCTCCTCCCCCTCCTCCTCTTCCAACGGCTCCTGTGGGCCTCTGAAAAAACAAGCCCCGCGCTTGATTTTTAACCTTACCGGTCGGGTGTTGCTCCTCCCCCTCCTTCTCTTCCAACGGCTCCTGTGGGCCTCGTATGGATCCCGTATTTTAAATCGATGCATGCCATGAAGCAACCTCTGGAAAACAGTAATTTGGCTGTATCAAACGTGTCCATTTTAAAATGAGTATATTGCACAAAGGTATTCTGGTGGGTTAGATCAATAATGATACGACATCCACCATTTTCTTGGTTTTGGTAAAGATGTTAGATACAAACTCAAGATATTCATGAATCGTTTTTTCTATCACCCCTTTTTGTCCTAGCTTCAAAATTTCAACATGCCCTTCGCTATTTCTTTATGGGGAAAGTGCAAATTTACGGTCTGGTACATGTTGAGGCGGGGGAAGTTGTTCATTCATGAACTCAATTTCGTACCCCTGAATACTTTGTAAAATAAACAGGTCTGAGGTGAACTCCATGCAACCCCAAAAAAACACAATCTCCCACCAATTTGTGAGGTTTCACATGCAAACCGTGTATGAGAACCAGACCGCCTTACCTCCATGGTTACCGGCGGGCCTTGACATTTTTGGTGTTCCGTGGAGGTGCTGGATTTTGGGTTTGCCGCATCTTCCACGCCGGCCGCTGAGGGCCTAGTCCTAAAAAAGGCTTCTGTTGTTGTTGTTGATGTGATGCTGCCGGCGTGTAGGTCCTTACTAGCCTGTCTTAAATATGGCAACCTCCGAAATGTCTGCCTGCTGGAAGGAGGCGGTCTCATGAACCCAACTGTCTTCGCTTGGTCATCCAGGTCTTTGATCTGTTTGGGCAGGTCTTCCCCAAACAACTGTCTCGGCGATGGCGTCGGCGATGCTTTGCATAACCCTGCAAACGTCGGGTTGAGGGTCGGCTTTATGGTGATCTTCCGGAATGCATTAATCTCGTATTGAGTGTTGCATGATAGAGCAAGAGTATCCTCTTGCTCTGTAGTCAATTCCATCCCATCTATCGACCTGGCAAGAGCAGTGATTCCCGACGTGAGCAGCTTCAGGATTTTTTGCAATTTAAGCTCCTGCGCTCTGATCCCTGAGCTGATGTTGCCCCAAATGGGAGTGTTTACTGTGGGCACATTCAATGTATTACAGTTGTTTGGTGGTTTGTACCTGTTCATTGCTTCATTAAGGACCTGTTCGTGCAGCTGGTGGGTGGCGAGGAAGTCAATACTAGCTACCAATTTGGGTTGAAGAGGTTGACCCGAGGGCTTTGGCTGGGTGAACTTGGAGACAACTCCTAGAAGTTCTTCCTGGGCCTGTTCAGGCACCACAGATTCCTGCTGTCGGCCTTCATCGTCTTCACCCAGCTGCTGATCCCCGGCACTCCCCACCAATGATGGGGATATGCTAGGGGCCCCAGCCACATATCTCCTTGAACTAGAGGACACACGGTACTGCTGCTGGAGATTGTGTTCCAGGAGACGCTCCATCATGTGCTCCATGCATTCACTGCGACTGCCGCCACCATCCGCTGATGACAAGTAAGCCCACACCTCGCCGAGGTGATAACACGGGTGGCGTGACAGGATGTCGTTCCCCGCGGTGCTCTGCGACTCCCGCGCGGACCTACCGCTGGTCCGCCGTCTCTGGACGGAGGCGGCCCGCTAGCCTGATAGGCCCGCTAGCCTGATAGCCCGGTGACGAGTCGGACCCGGCCGCTGAAGCGTGGTGCCCCGACGTCCGCGCGGGCGTGCCCCCTGTTCTCCTTAGGGACAAAGGCGACATTCGGTCACATCCTGCCGCTAAAGGGGGATGCGGTGACCGAGATGAGACTGCACCGGCCCATGATCTGGCGGGCTCCCCCGGTGGTGAGTATGCCGGCCCCACCTGCGGAGCTAGCAGGCTCTGGTCTCGATCCCTCAGCCGTCCGTGCTCTGGCGGACTGCTCCGGTGGAAAGTCGACCCCGGCTCCTACAGCTGGGCTCACCGACTGGCGTGCGGCTCTTCCCCAGGGTCGCCTTCTGGTGACCTGTGTGGCTGGGGAGAGAGAACGTGCCGTCGAGCGGGTAACACGCGTACGCACCTTGGCCACACTTCCCCTATGTGTAGGGGATAGTGGCAAGGAGTCAGAGTCTTGCCTACCCTGCTCCTGCGCGGTGCTCCTTCCACTCTGCTGCTCTGAAGACAGCTGTGGTGGAGAGTCGGGTCTCGTTGGTGTAGGACTCCCCGTCTTCCACGCTCTTTTCCTGGCCCAACGAGCTGGTGCTGCCGTTGCAGCGGGCAGCTCCAGGGTATGCAGCCGCTGACTCCTATCAGGTCTTGCTCCTAGAAATCCTCTTACTCCTGTCCATCGTTCCTGTAAAACAAGTTTCACACATAAACTAACCAGCTCAAGGTTAGTTCCCCTTACCTGAGCGGTCCTTATGAAGAGCTGGTGGTGGAGCGCGCTCCTCCTCCAGCCGTCGACAGCAACTGCGAGTGACGACATGTCGCGCATACGTGCTGGCGGGCTTTCACGAAGTCACTCACTAATTGAAAGACATCACTAAAAGCGCAAGCGTTTTCAATCCAAGCGGAATGCACAATATCACAATGGGGGCAACAAGTGTGACTGAAGAGAGAGTGAGAGAGGTCAAACAAGACTCCAGCAAAGAGAGTGAGAGAGTAGTAATGGAGGCGGCTCATTTATAGTGGTGATAATGTGTCGCTAAACAGCGGAATTATTCTGAAGGAAGTGATGGTAATGCATGTGTGAAAAAAGGGGAGAGGAGGAGGGGGGATTCCACTGATTCCGATGGGGAACAATTTATTCTCATCTTCAAGCTGTTTAATCTACGCATTAAAAGAACATTTACAAATGCATTCTGCGAGGATATGTTTCATATATATCCTGCATCTGCATATCCTAACACTGGTCTACACACTCGAGCCGAGTGCCTCTTCACCGCACTCTCTCGACACCATTAATATGTTCATTGTGCAAAACGCAAAGGGATGGGGTAAGGCGGTGGGTGTGGAAGCATCTGTGGAGGCAATGCACAGGAGATGTTTTGGTCGGGGCCCTTCAGAACGATTGCATTGAGCAGAGAACGCGGGAAGAGATTCGGGGCGGGGCAATGCCTGACAAGTGATAGGTGGACCCATGTGGGGAGTGTGTTAATTATTGATTTCTCAATTTGCTTTAAAAAGAACAACGCTGCCATCAGTTCTGCAGATGGAACCTCACCCAGACCCCATATAATGATACAGTGTTAAGATATTCTTATTGTCGTACACAAATAATCTCCTAATACAAATTAACTAACCAGAACAATTCTGTTCTCTTGCACATCGGCCCGTCGGCTTTCAGTGGAACATGCACACACTGCAAGATCGCTCTGATCATCTCCAGTGGCCCAACTTCTCACAGTTAACCAATACTCTGCTTTTCCGTTTAGTTCACCCATGTGGCATATTTCACATTTAATCTCATTTTTAATTTAATTTAATTTAGCTTATTATCACGTGTGCATAGGTACAGTGAAAAACTTTTATCTGCCGCGTTCCCACCCACCATCCGGCCTGCCCATATTCACTGAACCTTCTTTACATCATGCTACCCACCCTGAGTCTCACCCTCTCTATTGTTATCCGTCAGATTGTAACTCCGTCATTTCAACATTCAGTCAAAACACTAATACATTTGGGGACTAAATAGGGCCGCGGCATTGCACGCTATGGTATCTCATTGGCCACAATTGGTCAACCTGCGAGAGATGCGTTTATTCCCAACTTGCCATCTCGTCCGAGAACCAATATTCAATCACTGGCGCATGGTACCCCACGACTGACTACTCCGGATTTATGATTGTTGACCAATCTCCCATGCGGGACTTGACCGAGATCCTTCTGAAAATCCAAACACCCCACATCAATTAGCCTTCATCAAGTCTACTCATCACATCTTGCATAAATCCACGCTGAACATAGAACATAGCAAACCGGAGCACATGAACCGGCCCTTAGGCCCACAATGTCTGTACCATATATTATGCCAAGCAAAACTAATCTCGTCTGTCTGCACGCACGATCCATACCATCCTTTTCCCTGCATATCCATGTGCCTATCTAAAAGCCTCTTAAACGTCACCAACGTATCTGCTTACACCACCACCCCTGACAGCGCGTTCCAGGCACCCACCACTCCCTATGTAAAAAACTTGCCCCGCACATCTCATTTAAACCGTTCCTATTTCACGTGCAACCTAAGCCATCTAGCCTTTGTCTTGTGTTCTACTATTCCATGCTTCATTATGAGGTTCAGTTTTCAAGGTTTGACCGAGATCTTTCATAGCAATTTGCGGAGCAGACTACACCTTGGTTTAACAGGTCCAGGTCAATGTAGTTACTGCTGGGTGTGGCAGCCAAGATCCAGCCCCCTGGTCACTGATCTTCAACTCCCTCCCTCTACACCTTCGCTGTACACAGCAGAATTTGGCGATGGTTTCTTACCGGGTGTAACCCGCAGCCGGAGCTCACGCTGGTACTGATGAATAAACGGAGGGTAGAAAATATAAAGGTATTTTGCATCCGTTTTCCTGATCTGCACCAGACACAGGTAGCCGTGACTGACTCCACACGCAGCTGCTTTATCCTGGTGGAGGCGTTTCCCCGTTCTGGATTGCCGACCAGCTCGAACAGAGTTGCACCGTTCTCCGCCGCCCAGGATCCATCAGCTTGGGGTCTGAACGTGACGATGTGTCGGTAGGGATCCTTCCTCACCCATGTGACCGCGAGAGGGGCGTGCTTGAGCTGAGGCGGTTGGAATACACATGATAATGTAGCCGAAGCCCCCTCAGTCCCTGTCACCGCTGAGACATTCCCGCCGGAAGCTGAGGGAAGCACAGACACCGGAATGTATCAGCGTTCAGTGGATGAATAGTAAGATTAAACGAGAACTTACCAGTTTGAAGTTTGATCTTTATTTTATGAGGAGTCGAGTTGAGGGACTACGTGAATAGAAGCCCGTACAGCCGTTGGTGCGTCAATCTTCAAAGCAGCGGAATGAATTCACAGCTAACAATGACCGAAGTATAACGGTAAGATAATAAAACTAGAACTACCAGATGAGATCTATGAGGGTGGGAGCGGAGGGCACGTAGTCCCTCAACTCGACTCCTCATAAAATAAAGATCAAACTTCAAACTGGTAAGTTCTCGTTTAATCTTACTATTTTACTTCGGAGTCACGTGAGTGACTACGTGAAGACTTCAAAGCACTGTGAATTCACGCCGCAGACTCAAATCCGACATTCACACTGCCTGGATTGACTCAAAAGTCGTTAACAATCAATCATGCATCAGTAATACATTTGTTAAATGAAACAACAGTTTATTTACAAACAAATCATAACAAACCCCTCTAACTCAGGGGGAAAGTGTAACAGTACTGACACCAGAATCAGCAAACACCCCGAGCCTTGAAATCGGCTTGTGATAAAACCTCTGAAAAGTTAGCTCACTGGACCATCCTGCGGCCGCGAGGACATGGTCTATTGGCAAGTCCATCGCCCTTGCCGCGGAAGTTGATGCCGCCCTGGTGGAATGAGATTTGAATTTATCAGTATCAATTCCAGCACTTGCCAGGACCCACTTTAGCCACCTTGAAATCGTTTGCACCGACACCTTACTGTGTGTTTTTTTGTGTAATAAACAAAGCCAACTCTGTTCCTCTCAGAGGTTTAGTAATCTCAATGTAACGAGATAAATGTGAGACTACACAGAAGCGATCATCTGCGGGGTATGCTGAAAACACAATCTTACATCCTGTCATGCCTCTTCTATTATGTTTAAGCAAATCATAGACATAAAATATAATGGCATCAGCCGACACATGCATTCTATCTAGCCGTAGCTTTTGCAACATTTGTACACGTTGAGCTGAAACCAAACGCCATGAGCATGTCCATCCTTCATAGATAATTTGGCTACTGATAGGTTTGTAACCGGAGCCCACTGGCGAAGAACCATAAAAACCTCACTCACATTCCAAATACCGGCATACCTGGGTTTAGGAGGATTAAAATTGAAAAACTCCCTTCATGAATCGTGAAACTAACGGACGTGTCCCTACTGTATGCAATTCTGCATTCATAGGTAAATAAGAAGACAGAGCACTTCTGGCTGAATTAATCGCACTGTAACTTAATTTTTTTTTTTTGGTCAAAATAAAGAGTTGACAAACTCCAATACATCCGTGATCCCTGCAGTGTGATGTACAATATTCTGCTGTAGGCAGAATTGCTCCCACTTCCTTATATAGGTGATATATTGCTGCTGTGTACTATCCCTGCAGGCCGACGTGAGAACATCCACAGTCCGATGAGACAGTCCTCTCCCCAGGTATGGCCTCCTTAAAATCTGCAAATTAACAGATCAATACGATCATATAAAGGATGTTGATCCCCAGTGACTGGATTTACCAGTAGATTTTTATTCTTGGGCATAAGCATGTAAGGCTCCCTAGCCATTTGTAATACAACGGGAAACCATGCTCGTGTAGGCCAATCTGGCACTACCAATACCCCTGAAGCGGAGTCCTCCTTGATCTTTTGCAAACATCTGCTGATGAGACAGAATGGAGGAAATACATACACAAACATTCCTCCCCCAATGCAGCGAAAATGCATCCACTGCTACTACCCCAAGATCTGGTTACCATGAAACATATCTATGTAACTGATGATTTAATCGAGATGCAAACAAGTCAATATCTGGCAATGCATACTGATCAATCATTTGGTTAAATACATCCTGATTTAACATCCATTCAATGTTGTCATTAAACTGACGTGACCTCTTCCTGGCAAATAAAGTGCTGAAAGCCAGATATTTTGGTCAATACACCAGCTCCAAATCTGGTTAGCCAGTCTATCACAAGACTGTGACTTAACTCCACCCATGTGGTTTACATATGCCACTGCTGTGGTGTTGTCAATCTGACCTGCACATGCAGACCCTCCTTGTAGAACAATAAGCTTTGAGCCCATACCAGTGCCCAACAACTCTAAATAATTAATCCCTCTTAATTGAGGAAGCGATGTCTCATCCACATTCCATCTGCCTCCACAACTAGAAGACATATCTGTTGCAACCCAACCCAATGCACTTACATTAGTCTGTAATATCAGTGACGGTGATTCCACCAAAACCTTCCTTAAATTTTTGAAAACATGTACTATCCACCATTGTATGTCAGCAATCGCCCCAGCTGACAACTGCATAGGCCTATCAAAAATGGCCCCTTTGTATTCTCAGTGCCTGTTCCTTTGATCGTTGTAATTGTTGATAATGCAGAGGACCATACTGCACAGCTGGAAAGGCTGCAAAACTTCCCAATAAAACTGGCTACTTGTCTAATCGAAGGCCGTTGTTCTCCAACGAGATTAACACAGTCCTCAATTAACTGATTCCATTTATCCCTGGGCAAAGTTACCAACATGTGATTGGAATTAATGGTAAATGCCAGATAATCAATAATTTGGACTGGTGATAATTTAGGTTTATCTGGGTGAATGACAAATCCATTTTGTTCAAAAGTGATTTTAACAACTGAAACTGATGATTGAGTTTCAGCATGAGTCTTTTCAACAATCAGAATATCATCTAAATAGGCCATTACCACATGCCCCTGAGCTCTAAGTAATGCTAACACAGGTTTTCCCCAATTTAGTAAATAATCTAGGAGCTGAAGTTAATCCATTCGGCAATGTCCTGAATTGCCACAGCTCAGTCATCCAAATAAATTTCAAATATCTTTCTATCATCACCATGAATAGACACTGTGTAATACGCATTCTTTAAATCAATGGTTGCCCGGACACTGGTAAAGGTCTCTCCATTTTGAAATGCCTATAACAAACAAATTTGTTCAAATTCGATAAATCCAGAATAATTCTACATCCCCCAGTCTTTTTAGATCTGGGAAATATACTTGACAGAAATTGTTGACTTTGATAGACAGAAGGCTCAATTACCCTTTCTTATGTAACGACTGAATCTCTGCTTGAATAAGCACATTTTCCTCATCTGAAAAATAAGTTTACGACTAGGAAAATGTTGATTAGGTAGACTGTCCTTATAGTAAAATCCAATTTTTCACCCCTTCAATACACTAAGTATGAACAAATCTGATGTCAACTGCTGCCATTGTTTGAGAAACAATTTTAACCTTCCCCAATTTGAACAGGAACATCAGTTAATTCATCGTCTGTCAATGTTATATTCCTTACCAGCATCTTTCCTTGCGGCCTTGTTGTCCTCGACTTCTTGTAGAGAACCTTTTTTGCCTTGCTTCCAGCTGGCTTAATGAGGGCCATGGTTATAACAACCTCATGAACAGTCTTTGACCGTTTTTGCAAGGTTACCACCAAACAACAGATTTCGTGGTGGTACACTGGTCGGTTTGCACAATTCGCCAAATTCGGGTTAGCACTGGCCTAATAGCGGCCCTCCCGATATTATTAATTTCAAAATGCATTACAAAGGAGTCCCAGTTCATCCTGGTGTGCTTCAACCATATCGTGTTTGTATCAATAACTTTCACCACAGCTGTAATACCTGCTGAGAACAGTTTAAACACTTTTTTAAACTTCATCTCCTGGGTCCTAGCAGGCAAACCCATCTATGACCAAATTTGGTGATTAACCACCGGTACCTTCAGGAGATCACAATTAACAGGAGCTTTATAGTTTTTTGCTACTTCATCCATAGCTAGCTCCTGTAACTGGTGGGAGAGCATATACTGAATTGGCTTCGCCAATTCTACATCAATCGCCTTTCCTGCCTCTCTACACTCAGCAAAACTTCCCAGCAATGTTCGGAATTACCTCCAACCGAACACCTTTACTGCTCTCCCCCAGCATAGAATCAGTGTCAGCAAACTGCACTGATAGAACATCCTCCTCACAGGCAGGATAGTTCTGCAGCCCTGAAACAGGTGCTGCTAGCACAAGCTCTCCATCAGCCTGGCTTGGGCACCACTCCTCCTCACAGAGCTGGTCCCTGTCGAGCATTCTTTTGTAATAGAATCTCGACGTGGGAGAGCCGTGAGCAAACGGACTCTCCTATGGAGGGTATAACCTCCAGGCCCGACTCATTTACGGGCCACAGAGACTTGCCAGTGGCCTTCCACCCTACTGACAAGCCTCCACTGCCCCCCGGCAGTGGGTCCGCAACCACTGGCTGTGTAGCCAGCACCGGACCAGGTGTACCAGACGGGCCTCCATCCTCAACACTCTCCTGGCCACTTTTCCTTTCTACCCCCGGAGCGCCTCGCCGACAACTTCTTCACTTTCTGCAACATTCTCTAAGAACCCCAAACCGTCGCAGAAAATGACATGTGGTAATTTTTTAAAAAAAATCTTACCTCTTTCAACTTGTTTAACGAAGAACTGCAAATGCTGGAGGATCGAGGGTGAAGTCTGAAGAAGGGTCTCGACCCGCAACGTCGCCCATCTCCCTCGCTCCTTAGATGCTGCTGCACCCGCTAAATTCTCCAGCTCTTCATATAACCCGCGGTTTAAACTTACCGCTGGGAGGAGCGCTGCTGCTCCAACCGGCCGACTGCACCAGCGTCTGACGTCATAACGCACCAACGGCGGTACGGGCTTCTATTCACGTAGTCACTCACGTGACTCCGAAGTAAAATTGTCTTATCATTCTAGCAAGTCTCCACCATCTCCATGAATGTTTGTTCGTCTAATTCCAGTTCAGATTTAGGTGCCCTTAGAATAACCCCAACAAAGTCTACAAAAGCTGCGTATAGATTGGGCCAACCAAATTGTTAACAACGCTGGGGAGGAGTATTTCCTCGAATGTATGTATACAGGGCAGTTGTTTAAGCCAATAGAAAACAACGACTAGTGGGCAGGCCATCCTGGACTGGGAATTGTGTTGATGAAGGAATAGTTAGTAATCTTGTTGTGCTCTGCCCCTTGAGCAACAGTGACCATAATATGATGGAATTCTGCATTAAGATGGTGAGCGACACTGTTAACTCACAGACTAGGGTCTTGAACTTAAAGAAAGGAGACTTTGACGGTATGAGACGTGATTTGGCTGGGATAACTGGCAAATGTTACTTAAATAATGACAATGGAGATGCAATGGCAAAGATTTGAAGATCACATAGATGAATTACAGTTGTTCTTCCCGGCCTGGCGTAAAAATAAAACGGGGAAGGCGGCTCAACCGTGGCTATCGTGGCAAATTAAGGATAGTGTTAAATTCAAGGAAGGTGCATATAAATTGGCCAGAGGAAGCAGCCAAGAGGAGGTCAAATGGGTTAATTCAGAGGGGCAAAATAGAGCTGAAAGAAAGCTTGCGGGGGATATAAAAACGGACTGTAAAAGCTTTATTACATATGTGAAGATGAAAATATTAGCGAAGACAAATGTTGGTCCCTTAACATCAGAGACACGTGACTTTATAATGCGAAAGAAGGAAATTACAGAACAGTTAAACGTGTAGTTTGGTTTTGTCTTCGCTAAGGACGACACAAACAATCTCCTAGAAATACTAGGGGGGCAGATGATCTTGTGGGAGGGAGGAACTGAAGGGAATCCACATTAGTCAGGAAATTGCGTTATGTAAACTGTTGGGCCTGAAGGCAGATAAATTCCCAGAGCCTGATGGTCCGCATCCCAGAGAACGCAAGGAGGTGGCCCCAGAAATCATGGATGCATTGGTGATAATTTTGCAATGTTCTCTCGACTCTGGATCAGTTTCTGTGGACTGGGGGGTTGCTAATGTAACTGTACTTTTTAAGAAAGGAGGGAGAGATAAAGCAGGTAATTATAGACCAGTTAGCCTTACATCGGTAGTGGGGAAGATGCTGCAGTCGATTATTAAAGATATAGCAGCGCATTTGGAAAGCAGTGACAGGATCGGTCAAAGTCAGCATTGATTTATGAAGCGGAATAATGTTCTGGAATTTTTTGAGGTTGTAACAAGTAGAATGGATAAGGGAGAGCCAGTGGATGTGATATATCTGGACTTTCAAAAAGCCTTTGACAAGTTCGCACACAAGAGATTAGTGTGCAAACTTAGAGCACATGTTGTGGGGGGGGGGGGGGGGGGGGGGGGGGGGGGGGGTGGGGGGGGATAGCGTATTGACATGGATAGAGAACTGGTTGGTAGACAGGAAGCAAAGAGTAGGAATTAATTGGTCATTTTCAGAATGGCAGGCAGTGACCAGTGGGGTGCTGCAAGGCTCGGTGCTGGGACCCCAGTTATTTACAAAATATATTAACGATTCAGATCAGGGAATCATGTAACGTCTCCAAGTTTGCGGATGATACAAAGCTGGGTGGCATAGTGAGCAGCGAGGAGGATGTTATGAGATTTGGATATGATGGGTGAGTGGGCAGATGATGGCAGATGCAACAAAATGTGGACAAAGGTGAGATTGTCCACTTTGGTAGCAACAACAGGAAGGCAGATTATTCTCTGAATGGCGTCAGATTAGGAAAGGGTAGGTGCAACGAGACCTGGGTGTGCTTGTACACCAGTCACTGAAAGTACGCATGCAGGTACAACTGGGATTGAAGAAAGCTAATGGCATGTTTTTTGAGTTTTTGAGCAAAGAGATCCTACTGCAGTTGTACAGGGCCCTGATGAGGCCACACCTGGGGTGTCCTATGCAGTTTGGGTCTCGTAACTTGCTGTTGAAGAAGTGCTGTGCAGGTTCAGCAGGTTGATTTCCGGGATGGCGGGACGGACATATGAGGAAAGAATGGGTCGATTGGGCTTGTATTCCCTGGCAATTGTATTCCCTGGCACATTCTTAAGGGATTGGACAGGCTAGATACAGGAAAAATGTTACCGATGTTGGGGTATTCCAGAACCAATGGGTCACAGTTTAAGATTAGCGCTTACACTATTTAGGACTGAAAACACGTTTTCACCAGAGAATTGTGAAACTCTGGAATTCTCAGCCAATGCACTAGAGGTTTTCAGGAGAGAGTTAGAATTTGCTCTTAGGGCTAAATGAAATAAGGGATAAGCGGACAAAAGCAGGAACGGGGTGCTGATTTTGGATGATCAGCTATGATCATATTGAATGGCAGTGCTGGCTTGAAGGGCCGTATGGCCTACTCCTGCACCTATTTTTCTATGTTTCTTTGTATGTTCCTTAAGTGAGCAGCTTCTTGCTTCTCAGCTGCAACCATTAGGCCCCATTGGACCATCGCTGAATAGTGATCTCCAAGACCACTGCAATGTGTTCTCTGCTATCAAAAATAGAATTCCCTCCTCCTCTCTTCCCTCCCTCTCTATCAAACCATTGGCGCCTGTTTCATGGAGCGTCGAGCTGCTAGTTCTGTCCCTCCCGTAGTCATGTTTCTGCCATGTCTATAACATTCATTATTTTAGGGCTTCAAGGTGGTATAGTGGTAGAGTTGCTGTATCACAGCGCCAGGGACCCGGGTACGGTTCTGACTAGGGGAACTGTCTGTATGGATTTTTTAATTCTCCCGTGACCGCGTTGGGTTTCCCCGGGTGCTCCTGTTACCTCCTACACTGCAACGACGTAGAGGTTTGTAGGTTAATTTGTAGCTTAACATTGTGCAGCGGTATTCACTGGAAAGGGAGTAAGAGGGGAAACCTGGCGCTTCACACCGAGACGTGCTTGATCAACATTTATTGATCATCAGCACGTCAGGGAAGCGTTTGACCCGTGCGATCTGGGCACATCTACATTATTTCTCACATTTCACAGTCAGGCGCGTTGGGACCACAGCGTGAAAGAGTCCAATATTGAGGTGCACTTGGCACCGAAACCTAGCACCATCGTCCTCCCGGCTCACTCGTTCCACCATTATCGAGACATCCATCTGTCTGAGGTTCCCTGCGAATCTGAACCGACTCCTTCCGGCCTCTTGTGTCACTTCATCGCACCGGGAGCAGCCGGGACCGGGAAATGTACAGTTATAAACAACGCTCTCAGCTCCGGATTTTCGCTTGTGCCACAGCACGGAGCCGGTGAGGATGTGATCGGTGGGTAGGTGGGTGAATGCACACGGCAACACAGCGGAGGCCCCTTCCATGGCAGACACCTTATCTGTACCGGATATTGTCCAACCATTGGACGAAAAAGCTACAGAGAGAGAGAGAGAGAGAGAGAGAGAGAGAGAGAGAGAGAGAGAGATGAGTCCCTGGAATGCTAGAACAACTGGGGAACAGATCCTGCAGTTTCAGAGCCACACTGCCTGGTGTGTAGTCACAAGTGCTACCATTAGATGCCCGTGTGCCTGACTTCTACAGTAACATTAGAGGAGTGGGTTCCAGACCGCGAGATATTGGGGGTGGGGGGGAGGGGTGATATTTGCAGATCGGGGTGGGAGGGGCGAGGAAGGGCGGTGATGGAGGGGGCTGGGGGGAGGGGTGCCAACAGCAATGTATAGTCAGCAGATAGCGATAGGGATCCAATTCTGGGGCATGGGGTGGGCTGTCTATAATTCGTGTCTGAATGGGTCGGTCGTCTATATAAATACCATTGTAATTTTTATTGGAGGAGCATCGATATTTGAACATTTTGTAAACCAGCTTTGGTACAAACGCGTTTCTGGAACTCAGTGACAGTATAGTTACAGCAGGAAAATGGGGCATTCGGCCCCTTCCTCTATAAAAGAGCAATATTATCATACCTAGTCACCTGGACCAATAGACCCGCAAATGCCTTTCTTTCTGAGGCATTCCTCATTCCCTTAAAACGCTGCATTTTTATCACTCAACCCTTTCCTCCCCCAACCCCACTTCCATCCGGCCCTATGTTGCAGACCAGTGAGGAACATTGTTTCTTCGCAATGGTTTGACCAATCGCATTAAATCTGTAACATTTTCTTCTTCCCGTCGCCGATGTGAACAACCTCACTCTGTTTTACACCCTTTACAATTGTACATGCCCCAATCGTGTCTCATTGCAATTCGTAACAAGGTGGACGAGTTAAATGTGCAGATAGCTATTAATGACTATGCAATAGTTGGGATCACTGAGACATGGCTCCAGGGGGGCCAAGGCTGGGAGCTGAACATCCACGGATACTCAATATTCAGGAGAGATAGACAGAAAGGAAAAGGAGGTGGGGTAGCGTTGCTGGTGAGGGAGGATATTAATGCAATAAAAAGGATGTGGAATCGATATGGGTAGAGCTGCGAAACTCTAAGGGGCAGAAAAGGCTAGTGGGAGTTGTGTACAGGCTACCAAACAGTAGTAGTGGAGTTGGGGATGCCATCAAACAGGAAATTAGAAATGCGTGCAACAAGGGTAAAACAGTTATAATGGGTGACGTCAATCTACATATAGATGGGGTGAATCAAATGGGCAGGGGTGCTGAGGAAGAGGATTTCTTGCAATGTGTGCGGGATAGTTTTCTAAATCAACATGTAGAGAAACCAACGAGAGAGCAGGCTATTCTAGACTGGGTATTGAGTAATGAGGAAGGGTCTTGTTGTGCGTGGCCTCTTGGGCAAGAGTGAACATAATATGATTGAGTTCTTCATTAGGATGGAGAGCGACATAATTAAGTCAGCAACGAGGGTTCTGAACTTAAACAAAGGTAACTTTGAAGGTATGAGACGCGAATTGACCGAGATAGACTGGCAAGTGATTATTAAAGGGTTGGCAGTGGATGTGCAATGGAAGGCATTTAAAGACTGCGTGGATGAACTACAACAATGTTCATCCCAGTTTGGCAAAATAATAAATCAGGGAAGGTAGTGCATCCATGGATAACAAGGGAAATCAGGGATAGTATAAAAACAAAAGATGAAGCATACAAATTAGCCAGAAAAGGCAGCCTACCAGAGGGCTGGAAGAAATTCAGAGTTCAGCAGAGGAGGACAAAGGGCTTAATTAGGAAAGGGAAAATAGATTATGAAAGAAAACTGGCAGGGAACATAAAAACTGACTGCAAAAGCTTTTATAGATATGTGAAGAGAAAGAGATTAGTTAAAACAAATGTAGGTCCCTTGCAGTCAGAAACAGGTGAATTGATCATGGGGAACACGGCAGACGAATTGAATAACTACTTTGGTTATGTCTTCACTAAGGAAGACATAAATAATCTGCCGGAAATAGCAGGGGACCGGGGGTCAAATAAGTTGGAGGAACTGAGTGAAATCCAGGTTAGCCGGGAAGTGGTCTTTTGTGAATTGAATGGATTAAAGGCCGATAAATCCACAGGGCCAGATAGTCTGCACCCCAGAGTACTCAAGGAAGTAGCCACAGAAATATTGGATGCATTAGTGATAATTTTTCAAAACTCCTTAGAATCTAGAGTAGTTCGTGAGGATTGGAGGGTAGCTAATGTGACCCCACTTTTTTAAAAAAAGGAGGGAGAGAGAAAACGGGGAATTACAGACCAGTTAGTCTAACATTTGTAGTGGGGAAACTGCTAGAGTCAGTTATTAAAGATAGGATAGCAGTACATTTGGAAAGTGGTGAAATAATTGGACAAAGTCAGCATGGATGTACGAAAGGTAAATGATGTCTGACGAATCTTATAGAATTTTTCGAGGATGTAGCAAGTAGAGTGGATAAGGGAGAACCAGTGGATGTGTTATATCTAGACTTTCAGAAGGCTTTCGACAAGGTCCCACATAAGAGATTAGTATACAAACTTAAAGCACACGGTATTGGGGGTTCAGTATTGATGTGGATAGATAACTGGCTGGGAGACAGGAAGCAAAGGGTAGGAGTAAACGGGTTCTTTTCAGAATGGCAGGCAGTGACTAGTGGGGTACTGCAAGGCTCAGTGCTGGGACCCCAGCTATTTACAATATATATTAATGATTTGGACGAGGGAATTGAATGCAACATATCCAAGTTTGGGGATGATACTAAGCTGGGGGGTAGTGTTAGGTGTCAGGAGGATGCTAGGAGGCTGCATGGTGACTTGGATAGGCTGGGTGAGTGGGCAAATGCGTGGCAGAGGCAGTATAATGTGGATAAATGTGAGGTTATCCACGTTGGTGGCAAAAACAGGAAGGTAGACTATTATCTGAATGGTGGCAAATTTGGAAAAGGGGAGATGCAACGCCACCGGGGTGTCATGGTACACCAATCATTGTGAGTATGCATGCAGGTCCAGCAGGCTGTGAAGAAAGCAAATGGTATGTTAGCATTCATAGCGAAAGCATTTGAGTATAGGGGCAGGAAGGTTCTACTGCAGTTGTACAGGGTCTTGGTGAGACCACACCTGGAGTATTACGTGCAGTTTTGGTCTCCAAATCTGTGGAACGACATTCTTGCCATAGAGGGGGTACAGAGAAGGTTCACCAGACTGATTCCTGGGATGTCAGGACTTTCATATGAGGAATGACTGGATTAACTTGGCTCGTACTCGCTAGAATTTAGAAGACTGAGGGGGGATCTTATAGAAACTTACTAAATTCTTAAGGGGTTAGATAGGCTAGATGCATGAAGATTGTTCCCGATGTTGGGGAAGTCCAGAACAAGGGATCACAGTCTATGAATAAGGGGGAATTCCTTTAGGACCGAGATGAGGAAAACTTTTTTTCACACAGAGAGTGGTGAGTCTCTGGAATTTTCTGCCACAGAAGGTAGTTGAGACCAGTTCATTGGCTATATTTAAGAGGGAGTTAGATGTGGCCCTTGTGGCTAAAGGGATCAGGGGGTATGGAGAGAAGGCAGGTACAGGATACTGAGAGTGATGATCAGCCATGATCATTTTGAATGGCGGTGCAGGCTCGAAGGGCCGAATGGCCTACTCCTGCACCTATTTGTATGTTTCTATGTTTCACTTGCTCCTCTATTAAATAAGAATGTGATCTGCCCTGCTTTTAACACCAACTCCCCATTTTAACTTGCAACGAACAACATTCCACCCTCTTACCCGTCAAGTGTCCCACTCTGGTTGAGAAAGCATTGGTTCGCGTGCAATTGTATCCACCTGCTCAGCCGCCGGTTGACCCGCACGGACGTAGTGAAATTTATCATCAAGACCTCATCCCCTCCCTGGCAAGGGCACTCAGTGAAGGCCAAGACCAGTATATTTCCCATCGCCGACTGACTTCGGTGTGAGCTAAAGTACAGACAGCTAGAGGACTGCAATATGGGATGAGACGAAGAAGGAAAAACACATTCTGTGACCCAGGACTGACCCAGAGAGCAGAACCGATCAGAGACAGAGCCGCAGAGAGCCCATCGCCAACGCTTCAGTGTGGTGTCCACCTCACCGACTGTTGTTTACGTGATGGCACTGAAATACAGAAGTAGCTTAAACTTCCTCTATATTTCCCGTAAACACTCGGGGAATGTTGAAATTAGAGGCTGGCGGTAAGTGATTTCACACTGACCAAGCACAGACTGGGGGAATCGTTTTGCTGCAAACCTTTACAGTCTGCCTTGGCCTAACTGATCTCACTGTTGCTGAACAATTTAATTCCTCACATTCGCATACTGACTTTTCTGTCCCGCCCCCCACTGTCATAGTGGGACCAACCCCAGATTGGATAAACAGCACCTCATATTTTGCGCAAGGGATGCGTAGGCCTCTATAGAATGGGCCTGGTGGTTAAATAACAGGAAACGGAAGTGTGGTGAATAATCTTCTGCACAAATCATCCCGTGGGGAGTACTACACATAAAATAACAAATGTACTAATTTACATAACCCGCTGAGCGGTGTAACTTGTCTTCTGTTCCCAATTTCTTGAGTTGTTGCGATGTTGTGAAAAATCGTCAGGATTAAGCAAGAATTAATTTAAGGTAGATCAGGGTCAGATTCATGGGTGTTGCTGAATTGCTGAAGATGGACTCGGCCAAGGAGGGTGGGGGCGGCGGGGCGCAAAGCACAAAGAGGGTTCCGGCAGGGGTGGGTGCTCTGAGAAGAAATAGGGATCATCGGGGCTGTAATGAGTACTTTTGTAACTTTGTCGGCGCCAGATACGTGGCGACCATTGCGCACTCTGCATATCGTATGTAAAAACAAATAATTTTATTGTACCTAAACTGGGTCCTTGTGAGAATAAAGTATTCAGAGGCTTACCCAAATCCATAACATTCCATTTGGAGAAGTGGGGTTTTTTTGCGGAAGCCGCTGATTGGTGGAAGAGGACCCGAGGAAGCAGCTGATTGGGTGCAACCCCGGGTTTACAATTTTACATTTCTGCCTTCTGGGAGTTAGGGATTCTGGGAGTTAGGGATTCTGGGAGTTAGGGATTCTGGGAGTTAGGGATTCTGGGAGTTAGGGACTCTGGGAGTTAGGGATTCTGGGAGTTAGGGATTCTGGGAGTTAGGGATTCTGGGAGTTAAGGATTCAGTATTTAGTAGTAAAGTTTAAAGATATGTTTTTGTGTTTTTTTAATATTTAATACAGAGTAATTTGGGAGTAAGGTATGGCAGTAGAGATTGGCCCCGTGGTTTGTTCAGCCTGCAACATGTGGGAGATCAGGGAGATGGTCGGTGTCCCTGGTGACTATGTTTGCAGGAAGTGTGTCCAGCTGCAGCTCCTGGCAGACCGCATTGAACGATTGGAACTGCGGCTGGATTCATACTGGAGCATCCACAATGCGGAGAAAAGTCGTGGATAGCACGTACAGTGAGTTGGTCACACCGCAGGCAAAAGGTAAGAGGACAAAAAGGGAACGGGTGGCCAATAGCCAGCAAAGCAGTAGGCAGGTAGTGCAGGAGTCCCCTGCGGTCATCTCCCTCCTAAACAGGTATACCATTTTGGATACTGTTGAGGGAGATGGCTCATCAAGGGAATGCAGCAGCAGCCAAGTTCATGGCACCATGGGTGGCTCTGCAGCACATGAGGGGGGAAAAAAGAGGGGAAGGGCAATAGTAATAGGGGATTCAATTGTCAGGGGAATAGATAGGCGTTTCTGCGGCCGCAAACGAGACTCCAGGATGGTATGTTGCCTCCCTGGTGCAAAGGTCATGGATGTCACTGAACGGCTACAGAACATTCTGGAGGGGGAGGGTGAACAGCCAGTTGTTCGTGGTACATGTTGGCACCAACGATATAGGTAAAAAAAGGGATGAGGTCCTACAAGGTGAATTGAGGGAGCTAGGAGATAAACTTAAAAGTAGGACCTCAAAGGTAGTAATCTCCGGATTACTACCAGTACCACGGGCCAGTCAGAGTAGAAATAGGAGGATATTGCAAATGAATACGTGGCTTGAAAAGTGGTGCAAGGGGGAGGGATTCAAATTTTTAGGGCACTGGGACCAGTTCTGGGGGAGGTGGGACCGGTACAAACAGGACGGTTTGCACCTGGAATGGAATGGAACCAATGTTCTTGGGGGAATGTTGCTAGTGCTGTCGGGGAGGATTTAAACTAATGTGGCAGGGGATGGGTACAAGAGCAGAGAGGCAGGTGGGTGTAAAATGAGGGTAGAAGCAATAGGTAGCAAGGTGAAAAGTAAAAGTGGCAGGCAGACAAAACCAGGGCAAAAATCAAAAAGGGCCACTTTTCAGCAAAATTGTATAAGGGGTAAGTGCGTTGTAAAGACAAGCCTGAAGGCTTTGTGTCTCAATGCAAGGAGTATTCGTAATAAGGTGGACGAGTAGAACGTGCAGATAGATATTAATGATTATGATATAGTTGGGATCACGGAGACATGGCTCCAGGGTGATGTAGGCTGGGAGCTGAACATCCAGGGATATTCAATATTCAGGAGGGATAGAGAGAAAGGAAAAGGAGGTGGGGTAGCGTTGCTGGTTAGAGAGGAGATTAACGCAATGGAAAGGAAGGACATTAGCTTGGAGGATGTGGAATCGGTATGGGTAGAGCTACAAAACACTAAGGGGCAGAAAACGCTGGTGGGTGTTGTGTACAGGCCACCTAACAGTAGCAGAGAAGTTGGGGATGGTATCAATCAGGAAATTAGAAATGCGTGCGACAAAGGCAAAACAGTTATAATGGGTGACTTCAATCTACATATAGATTGGGTTAATCAAATTGGCAGGGGTGCTGAGGAAGAGGATTTTTTGGAATGTATGCGGGATAGTTATCTAAATCAACATGTAGAGGAACCAACGAGAGAGCAGGCTATTTTAGACTGGGTTTTGAGTAATGAGGAAGGGGTAGTTAGCCGTCTTGTTGTACGTGCCCCCTTGGGCAAGAGTGACCATAATATGGTTGAGTTCTTCATTAGGATGGAGAGTGACATTGTTAATTCAGAAACAATGGTTCTGAACTTAAAGAAAGGTAACTTTGAGGGTATGAGACGTGAATTGGCCAAGATTGACTGGCAATTAATTCTAAAAGGGTTGACGGTGGATATACAAATGGAAGACATTTAAAGACTGCATGGATGAACTACAAAAATTGTTCATCCCAGTTTGGCAAAAGAATAAATCGGGGAAGGTAGTGCATCCGTGGATAACAAGGGAAATCAGGGATAGTATCAAAGCAAAGGATGATGCTACAAAGTAGCCAGAAAAAGCAGCATACCAGAGGACCTGGGAGAAATTCAGAGACCAGCAGAGGAGGACAAAGGGCTTAATTAGGAAAGGAAAAATAGATTATGAAAGAAAACTGGCAGGGAACATAAAAACTGACTGCAAATGTTTTTATAGATATGTGAAGAGAAAGAGGTTAGTTAAAACAAATGTAGGTCCCTTGCAGTCAGAAACAGGTGAGTTGATCATGGGGAACAAGGATATGGCGGACCAATTGAATAACTACTTTGGTTCCGTCTTCACTAAGGAAGACATAAATAATCTGCCGGAAATAGCAGGGGACTGTGGGTCAAAGGAGGAAGAGTGAAATCCAGGTCAGTCGGAAGTGGTGTTGGGTAAATTGAATAGATTAAAGGCCGATAAATCCCCAGGGCCAGATAGGCTGCATCCCAGAGTACTTAAGGAAGTAGCTCAGGAAATAGTGGATGCATTAGTGATAATCTTTCAAAACTCTTTAGATTCATGAGTAGTTCCTGAGGATTGGCGGTAGCAAATGTAACCCCTCTTTTTAAGAAGGGAGGAGAGAGAAAACGGGGAATTACAGACCAATTAGTCTAACATCGGTAGTGGGGAAACTGCTAAGAGTCAGTTATTAAAGATGGGATAGCAGCACATTTGGAAAGTGGTGAAATCATTGGACAAAGTCAGCATGGATTTACGAAAGGTAAATCATGTCTGACGAATCTTGTGGAATTTTTCGAGGATGTAACTAGTAGCGTGGATAAGGGAGAACCAGTGGATGTGGTATATCTGGACTTCCAGAAGGCTTTCGACAAGGTCCCACATAAGAGATTAGTAATACAAACTTAAAGCATACGGTATTAGGGGTTCAGTATTGATGTGGATAGAGAACTGGCTGGCAAACAGGAAGCAAAGAGTAGGAGTAAACGGGTCCTTTTCACAATGGCAGGCAGTGACTAGTGGGGTACCGCAGGGCTCAGTGCTGGGACCCCAGCTATTTACAATATAATATTAATGATCTGGATGAGGGAATTGAAGGCAATATCTCCAAGTTTGCGGATGACACTAAGCTGGGGGGCAGTGTTAGCTGTGAGGAGGATGCTAGGAGACTGCAAGGTTGACTTGGATAGGCTGGGTGAGTGGGCAAATGTTTGGCAGATGCAGTATAATGTGGATAAATGTGAGGTTATCCACTTTGGTGGCAAAAACAGGAAAGCAGACTATTATTTAAATGGTGGCCGATTAGGAAAAGGGGAGATGCAGCGAGACCTGGGTGTCATGGTACACCAGTCATTGAAAGTAGGCATGCAGGTGCAGCAGGCAGTGAAAAAAGCGAATGGTATGTTAGCTTTCATAGCAAAAGGATTTGAGTACAGGAGCAGGGAGGTTTTACTTCAGTTGTACAGGGTCTTGGTGAGACCACACCTGGAGTATTTGCGTACAGTTTTGGTCTCCAAATCTGAGGAAGGACATTATTGCCATAGAGGGAGTGCAGAGAAGGTTCACCAGACTGATTCCTGGGATGTCAGGACTGTCTTATGAAGAAAGACTGGATAGACTCGGTTTTATACTCTCTGGAATTTAGGAGATTGAGAGGGGATCTTATAGAAACTTACAAAATTCTTAAGGGGTTGGACAGGCTAGATGCAGGAAGATTGTTTCCCGATGTTGGGGAAGTCCAGGACAAGGGGTCACAGCTTAAGGATAAGGGGGAAATCCTTTAAGACCGAGATGAGAAATACTTTTTTCACACAGAGAGTGGTGAGTCTCTGGAACTCTCTGCCACAGAGGGTAGTTGAGGCCAGTTCATTGGCTATATTTAAGAGTGAGTTGGATGTGGCCCTTGTGGCTAAGGGGATCAGAGGGTATGGAGAGAAGGCAGGTACGGGATACTGAGTTGGATGATCAGCCATGATCATATTGAATGGCGGTGCAGGCTCGAAGGGCTGAATGGCCTACTCCTGCACCTAATTTCTATGTTTCTATGTTTCTATTGTTTCTATCATTATTAAATCATTGGATTAGAAGTAACTGGATGGATTTTAAAGAGAGTTTGATAGAGCTCTGGGGGCAAGTGGGATCAAGGGATATGGGGAGAAGGCAGGCACGGGTTATTGATTGGGGCCGATCAACCATGATCACAATGAATGGCGGTGCAGGCTCGAAGGGCCGAATGGCCTCCTCCTGCACCTATTTTCTATGTTTCTATGAAATTTACTTGATGGAGAAACGCTGTGTGCATAGAATGTGATTTAAACACTTGAGACATCCCGGTCGAACCGGTATTTTTCTCTCAACCACCAACACCGCACTATCACGTTGCTGATTAAAGGAGGTCGTTGTGCAGAACATTGCGCTGTCAACGTTTTAAAAATCACAGTACTCGTCAGTCAGTACAAAACAGTCAGTACTATGGGAGTCAGTTTCTATTGCAAACCTACTGATTCCCATAGCTATCTAGACTACACTTCTTCCCACCCTGCTTCCTATAAAGACTTTATACCCTAATCCCAGTTCCTCTGTACAAGCCGCATATACCTCGAGGATGATGGTTTCCATACTGGATCATCGGAGATGTCCTCATTCTATAGGAAACTGGGGTTCCCCTCTTCTAATATAGACGAGGCACTCACTAGCGCCTCCTCGATACCCCGCAGCTCCGCTCTTGCTCCCCCTCTCCCTATTCGCAACAAGGACACAGTCTCCCTTGTCCTCACCTTCCACCCAATCAGCCGTCGATTGCAGCATTAAATCCTCTGACATTATCGCCACCTCCAACGGGATCCCACTACTGGCCACATCTTCCAATCTTACTGTCTCCGACTACATTCTACTTCTGTCTCGCCCAGTCACCTGACATCAGTTTGAAGACGGGTCTCCACCCGAAACATAATCCATTCCTTATCTTCAGAGATGCTGCCTGTCCCGCTGTGTTACTCCAGCATTTTGTGACTACCTTCGATTCAAACCATAATCTGTAGTTTTTTCCGACATAATATTATCTGATGGCTGTTAATGGAGATGCCAGAAGAGTACTAGAGATGAACATTAAATGTGGAAGAAAATCAGCGGGACAGGCAGGACCATCGGAAGGTAATGACCCTTTCAGTTTGAGACCATTCTTCAGCTGCGAAAGGGTCTGGACATGCAGGGAACGTCTCAGGGCAGCACAGTGACACAGCCGTAGAGTTCCTGGATCACGGAGTCAGACCGAGATTTCATTCTGACCAATGGCGTTGTCCGTGCGGAATTTGTACGTTTTTTCTGTGAACGCGTGTTATTTTCACCGGCTGCTCCGGTTTCCTCTGCACTCCAAAGATGTACAGATTTGTAGGCTAATTAGCTTCGGTAAAAATGTCAAATGTTCCTTGTGTGCTAGTGTACTCAGTTCAGAATCGGTGGGCCGAAGGGCCTGTTTCCTCCATATATATCTAACATCTAGTCTCTGATCCATCTTCCTGCACAACTTTCCAGAGGGTCGACCGGACGTGTTCCTCCAGCACGCTGTCCCCCCCCCCCCATCAAGATTCGATCATTTGTAGTCCCATGTATCGCCAAAAGTGGTGCTATTACATAATTACGGCGGCTCATATTAACAGGTCTTGTTGCGTCACCAGGCAGCGTCGAGAGTGGGCCATCGCAGGAGGTTGAGCCCACTGTTCCGGCCACAATGTGCAGCCACCCGTCCTGCCCGCATTGAAATTCAAGCTGTGTTGGCAACTTCTCAGAAATATATTTGTGTCATCGCTATTAATATCACGACTCGGTTTAATTTCTGTTTTCCCATAGTACATAACAGTTTGCGATATTTTCCCGGACTCCTGTCAGTTTAATGTGGATCAGCGATCCGAGTCCTATGATGGATTTAAATGGTGGGGGGAACCTAAGACATCCGTGAACTTCAAGGTTGGGCGTCAACGATAGCCGGGATCTGGGGAAGCTAGTGAGGGAACCCGGGTCCATTCATTGCCCTCAGAAAGTGGCGTCTTGCCCCGTCTGTCACAATGAGGAGGGCAACCGGTCAGATGTGTCACAATGAGAGAAAGAAACGGCCCCGGAAATTTAGAGAGAGGGCATGCGCGGTCCCGGTGTGATGAGCGGGGGTACTCAGGTAGCGCGTGCCTCAGAGAGTTGGAAGGGACCGCGGAAAACTGTTCCCGGGCTCATTCAAAGGAACATGATGCATTGAAACAAACGAAGGTGACGGTTACCTGCGAGTGAGATTCATTGGGATTATCCCTTGAAGCTTTACACTGTACCTCAAAACACGTAGCGACAATAATAAACTAAATTAATGTATAATTAATGTGAATGGGTGGTTGATGGTTGGCTCAAACTCGAAGAGCTGGATGACGTTTTTGGGTGCCCTATTTCTCTTTTGGTGTTGCTCCATCGTCCTATCATATAGAAACATAGAAACATAGAAAATAGGTGCAGGAGTAGGCCATTCGGCCCTTCGAGCCTGCACCGCCATTCAATATGATCATGGCTGATTATCCAACTCAGTATCCTGTACCTGCCTTCTCTCCATACCCCCTGATCCCTTTAGCCACAAGGGCCACATCTAACCCCCTCTTAAATATAGCCAATGAACTGGCCTCAACTACCTTCTGTGGCAGATAATTCCACACTCTCTGTGTGAAAAATGTTTTACTCATCTCGGTCCTAAAGGAATTCCCCCTGATCCTTAGACTGTGCCCCCTTGTTCTGGACCTCCCCAACATTGGGAACAATCTTCCTCCATCTAGCCTATCCAACCCCTTAAGAATTTTGTAAGTTTCTATAAGACCCCCCCCCCCCCCCCCCCCCCCCCCGTTGTCTTCTAAATTCTAGGAGTACAAGCCAAGTCTATCCATTCTTTCCCCATATGAAAGTCCTGACCCATATGAAAGTCCAGGAATCAGTCTGGTGATTCTCTGTACCTTCTCTGTACCTCTTCTATGGCAAGAATGTATTTTCTCAGATTTGGAGACCAAACCTGTACGCAATACACCAGGTGTGGTTTCACCAAAACCCTATATAACTGCAGTAGAACCTCCCTGCTCCTATACTCAAATCCTTTCGATATGAATGCTAACATACCATTTGCTTACTTCACTGCCTGCTGCATCTGCATGCCTACTTTCAATGATTGGTGTACCATGACACCCCGGTCTCGTTGCATCTCCCCTTTTCCTAATTTTCCACCATTAAGATAATAGTCTACCCTCCTGTTTTGCCACCAAAGTGGATAACGTCACATTTATCCACATTATACTGCATCTGCCATGCATTTTCCCACTCACCCAGCCTATCCAAGTCACCTTGCAGCCTCCTAGCATCCTCCTCACACCCAACACTACCCCCCAGCTTAGTGTCATCCGCAAACTTGGAGATGTTGCATTCAATTCCCTCGTCCAAGTCATTAATATATGTTGTAATTAGCTGGGGTCCCAGTACTGAGCCTTGCGATACCCCACTAGTCACTGCCTGCCATTCTGAAAAGGACCCGTTTACTCCTACCCTTTGCTTCCTGTCTGCCAGCCAGTTTTCTATCCACATCAATACTGAACCCCCAATACGGTGTGCTTTAAGTTTGTATACTAATCTCTTATGCGGGACCTTGTCAACAGCCTTCTGAAAGTCTAGATATAACACATCCACTGGTTCTCCCTTATCCACTCTGCTAGTTACATCCTCAAAAAATTCTATAAGATTCGTCAGACATGATTTATCTTTCGTAAATCCATGCTGACTTTGTCCAATGATTTCACCTCTTTCCAATTGGACTACTATCCCATCTTTAATAACTGACTAGCAGTTTTCCCACTACCGATGTTAGACTGGCTAGTCTGTAATTCCCCGTTTTTTCTCTCTCTCCTTTTTTTTAAAGTGGGGTTACTTTTGCTACACTCCAATCCTCAGGAACTACTCCAGCATCTAAGGAGTTTTCAAAAATTATCACTAATACATCCACTCTTTCTGTGGCTACTTCCTTGAGTAATCTGGGATGCAGACTATCTGGCCCTGTGGATTTATCGGCCTTTAATCCATTCAATTTACCCAACACTACTTCTCGGCTAACCTGGATTTCACTCAATTCCTCCACCTTATTTGACCCCCGGTCCCCTGCTATTTCCGGCAGATTATGTATGTCTTCTTTAGTGAAGACATATCCAAAGTAGTTATTCAATTGGTCTGCCATGTCCTTGTTCCCCATGATCATTTTCACCTATTTCTGACTGTAAGGGACCTACAGTTGTTTAAACTAATCTCTTTCTCTTCACATATCTATAAAAACTTTTGCAGTCAGTTTTATGTTCCCTGCCAGTGTTCTATCATAATCTATTTTCCCTTTCCTAATTAAGCCCTTTGTCCTCCTCTGCTGAACTCTGAATTTTTCCCAGTCCTCTGGTAGGCTGCTTTTTCTGGCTAATTTGTATGCTTCATCTTTTGTTTTATATTATCACTGCCTTATATTATATGTCGGCACCGCTACTGCCATTCATTTGCCGGCTTCCCCAACGTGTCTGAATCGCATTGAAACATCTACTGAGCCGCTGATTTAACAATTGGTTTCCTCATCATTGATGCATATTGTGAATAGCTGAGACACAAGCAAAGATGTCTGTGTTACTTCACATATCACCACAGATAACTGTTTGCTCCTCTGCGCTGTGTCCTATCCGTCTCACACTGGTTGAGTTTAGTAGAAAATGAAGACTTTTGGATAATTCACCCTTGATGTCACTAAAGTGCACCATATATTACAATTGGGGTGGCGTGAAGGCAGTATTTGGTGTTGTTCCTTTACGTTCTACGAATGAGTTTGCTCGCTCTTCTTCCTCGTGTTTTCACTGAGACATTAATGTTAGTTTTGTAGTTTAGAACCTCCTGAGCTTTCTGCAGCAAATGTAGAAAATAACTTCTGCATTTCAGGGTCTGGAAATAAACAGCCGCGTGGAATTAGGTCACAGCACTAAGGTGCTGGTGAACAAGTGTCCGTGGGATTGTCATTGCTGGGTCCTGCTGTCGCTAGTATTGCAGGGTAACAACGGGTGATTCATTCTTTACATTCACTTCCTCACACAAACTGGAAAACCCAGAAACAGAGTTCACACCGCAATATTCTTGAAAACAAAATGAGATGACAGCTACTCTGGAATGAGATACAGCCTTTGATGGGTTGAATTCGATTAAGGTGGGATTAATGTCAATGGATGAAATTAATCCTACCTGAGCATGCCACACTCGTTTGTCACCACGCTGACTACCCGTTGGCACAATGTACACATGTCGAGTTAGAAGGTCTGTTCCTGCAATACATCGCTCTGTAAATATGCTCCTGAAACTTACCCCCCTTAGCCTATTTCAGTTAAAACACGGAGTCAAGCACTGGAACAACTAAACGTTATTTCAGAACGCACAATAAACCCCCTGTACGATACCTAAACCACCGCGGGTTCAATCCTTGCCTGGCCAAGCCCTTCAGCTTCGTACAAGCAGACACTACCAAAAGGTCACAGAGTCGCAAGCGCCCTTCGAGAAGATCGACACCAATCCAAATGGGGACTACCTTTTATAGGTCAACGAACCATGAGGGCCGAACTACTTATGGGTTTCCCGTTTACAAGCCAATTACACATATCGATTACACTAATGTATTATTGATAGTCTCCCAACCCAAGTACAAAGAGTCCCAAACAATGTTTCTCCAGAAGCTTCTGGAAGGAAGTCAGTTGACAGCATTTACCCCGGTAGTACAAACAATTCAGCCAGGGCTTCACACTTTGGCCAATCACCAAACAGCAGGGCAACTGTCTTGCAACATTATTTATATTATTTACAATTCCTTTGTAGTAATCCAATAAAACCCATGCATCTAGAACAGTTTAGAGTTTCTCTGCAAAGTCCTCGAACATATTATTCATTGCTAAGACAGCTGGACCTTCCTTATCTGATGTATTGATCTGGGACCTAGATTGCAGCTTGAAGTTCCTGTCACCAGCTTGCAGCTTGAGGCTTCTCGCAGAGAAAGGCTAAGAGGCCCTGTAGATGCATAAATCATTTGCTTTATTTTAGCTCTGTTTTGGCCAGTATTTACAGCTCCATGGCGATAATGCTGGGGACACGAACATGCATATCCAGGATCTTGTACGAAAACCAAATTAGAGGAAAAAGATCAGCGGTTCAGGCAACGCCTGTGGAGGAGAATGGGCAGACGACCTGTCGGGTCGTGACCTCTTTATTCAGACGCCGTCTGTTAATGTCCCTTCACGGATACAGCTTAACCCGCTTAGACTTCCTCCATGACTTTGGTTTTTGCTCATGACCGTAACCTTGCACAGATTGAAATGACTAATTATCAGTAATTACAGCAGTTCCTTATTTTCTTTGCAAGAAATGAAGAAATACGGAGCAAGTTCCGCATTTCAGCGTCAAGAAGCTCACAGCAGTGTGTGAGGTGGACTCCACACTGAAGTGTTGGCGATGCGCTCTCTCCGGGTTTGTCTCTGTACCGTCCTGCTCTCCGTCTCAGTCCAGGGTTACAGTGAGTGTTTTCTGTTGACCTGATTAGCTCGTCCTTGTAGTCTCATCATTTCTCCCACTGTTCTGGTTCCTGCTCCTGCTCCTGCTGTTTGTTGTTTAACTCCTGCCGAGGGCAACGATTCAATGATTCAATTATACTTTATTGGCACATGGACCTAGGTACAGTAAAATGCTTTATTTTGCATACAACCCGGGCGACACGGTGGCGTAGCGGTCGAGCTATCGCCAGTGACCGAGTTCGATCCTGACTACGGTTCCTTTCCTGGAAGAAAGTTGCACGTTCTCCCCGAGAGCTGTGTGGGTATTCTCCGAGATCTTCGGTTTCCTCCCACACTCCAAACGTACAGATTTGTAGGTTAATTTGCTTGGTGTAAATGTAAAATTATCCTTAATGTGTTTCGGGTCGCGTTAACGTGCGGGGAACGCTGGTCGGAGCGGAATGGTACTGGTCGGAGCTGGTCGGAGGGCCTCTTTCCGCGCTTCACCTCTAAACTAAACTAAAATAAACGAAACTAAATCCATATTGCAGTCCTCACCCACGCAGGACCCAAGTGTCGCCACATTTTGGCGCCGACAACGTTACAGAAGTTCACCAAACATTCCTATCTACTGCCTGCCGCCGCACTTGGCAGCAGCACGACTCCCTCCCGCCAGGTTCCACTTCGTTCTCGGCGACCCTCCCGCCGCTTCTCCACGCTCTTTGTTCTCAGCGCTACACACTTCTTCTCCGTTCTCGGCGGCGCTCGTTATTTGAGCCTTCCTCGGCTATTCGGCGATCGGATGCTCCCTCCCCCACGATCTCTGATGTCTCTACTCGCTCTCTGGCGACCTCCTCGGTCCGGATGCCCCCCCCCCCCTCTCCCCACCACTCTTCCATTCGCCCCAGGTTCCACTTCGTTCTCGGCAACCCTCCCGCTGCTTCCCCACGCTCTTTGTTCTCAGCGCTACACACTTCTTCTCCGTTCTCGGCGGCGCTCGTTATTTGAGCCTTCCTCGGCTGTTCGGCGATCGGATGCCCCCTCCCCCTCCCGCACGATCTCTGATGTCTCTTCTCGCTCTCTGGTTCTCGATTCCTCTCCATTGGGAAAGATACTCTGTGCGTCTACCCGATCCCTGGACTGATTTGTACATTAAGTGCCCTTCCGAAGCTGGTGGTGAGGTCTTCTTCGTGTAGGTCACATGGCGGCAAGATGAGATTGCACATGGAACCGGCCTTTTATGAATTAGAGCGGTGCACATGATAAGAAAGAGGGTGAAATGATACTCGATGTCGGCGGGAGTAGGAGAAGGATCTCAAAGCGGGCCAGAAGCAATCTTATTTAATGGCGGTGGAAGCGAAAGTTGTCAGGAGATGTGATTGAGATATAGAAAATTGTGAAGTGAGTAGAACACCGTGAGGTTGTTCGCATTGGTGGAAAAACAAGAACTTGGAGTCATAGAATAAAGGTAATTGCGACACTGTTGCTCAGAAACATTATTTCTCACAGGGACTGGCTGGTTTGCAATGTGCGGCCAGGTAGAATTGGGGGACTGAGCTAAGTGGTGCGTTCTAAAGTAAGCCAGTGATGTATAGGAAATAATTGATTTTTTAAAGAAATAAAGCGCGGAAACAGGCCATTCGGTCCACATATTCTGCGCCTACCAGCGATCACCCCGGCCACTCACACTATCCTGCACAATAGGGACAGGTTTACTATTATACTAAGCCAATTAGTCTACACACCTGTCAGCTTTGGCGCCTTGGAGAGTGGGAGGAAACCGGCGATCCCAGAGAAAACGGGATGTGTCTAAAATCAACGCAGGTCACGGGGAGATCATATAAACTTCGTACAGACATCGCCCGTAGTCAGAATCGAACTCGTGTCACTGGCGCTGTTAGGTAGCAATTCTGCCTCTGCGCCATCGTGCCGCCCCTTGCGGATTTGCGGGTACATGGGACGGGTTGTGTGACTGCGATTGCATTGCTCTTACACTGAGCCAGTCGAAAATTGGGCGATTGTCCTTTTTTTTCTGTTTTAACTGATCTGCCACACTTACGGAATTCCGCGAATTTTGCACATAGACCAAGTCCCGGAATCGTCTATTAAAGCAAAAAAACTGCATTTATTTAAAAAAACGAACGGATTCGGGGTCCAGGCGAGAATTATAGCCAGCCCTTCCCCCAGCCACATCCCGCCACCGCCCAACAACTCGCATCACCCCTCCCAACGGGAATCCTTGATTGATTCCCACCAAAAA